>JAOEHY010006450.1:0-30247 GCA_025447955.1 Psilopsiagon aurifrons | reverse complement strand
TCCACCTCCTCCTCCTGTGCTGCTCCGCGGCGGCCGGGTATGTGGGGCCGGGTGGGCTGGGTGCGGGCGGGTGTGCGGGGCACCGCTCCTCGCCTCCCCGCCCGTTGTGGGGCAGCGGGGCGCTCCCGCGGGAGCAGCCGCGTACACATCTCCTGCCTCCGCCGCGGGTGCGACAGAGAAGCCTTCCAACATGTACCGTACATTGTTATGTGGACGCTGTTACTTGCTTGGGGATTTCATTTCACTCTCTGCCCTTTCTCCCTCTGCCCGTTTGGATTTTCCAGTCCTACGTTCCTGGTGGCAGTTCCCTGGAACATCAGGCCTGGAGCGAACGTGAGTGTTGGGGTAGCCCTGCTGGCGGACAGCCCAGCCCTGGTCACCGTAACGGGAGAAGTGATCAGAGATAACGAGACCATCTTGAGCAAGGAAATGGTCTTTGAGAAAGGTAAGAGAATGGAGCTGCCCTGGGAGGATTTAGATTTGCATTCTCCCACAAATATTTTGTTACTCTTAAAATATCACAGCTTCTAAACGGTACTAAAATAGGAACTTGATTTTACCAAGTGGGAGTCACTTCTGGGAAAGCAGTCTTGTACTCTGCTGGCTCTGTCTGCAGGTGGGTGACTGCGCTGGATAGTGAGTGGTTGCATGTGTGTGCAAGCTCATTGTCAACTCTGAAAATGATCAGGTAGTAGTAGCAAAGTGAGATGGATGTGGGCTTTCTGAGGAGTCAAGAAGTACTCTGGTCAATGCAGTGTGGCCCCTGAAGAAGTACTGGCAGAGCTGCTCACTGGTAGGTGTGTTGCTAAGGTGCAAGGTGGATGCAAGTGAGTGGAATAATGGCAAGGGTGGAACAAACAAGGTATTACAGCAGCTGGAGCTGGTTGCTTCTCATGCCCTAAGAAAGGGAGGACATGAGGACAACAGGAAAACAGAGATGACTCGTGTCAGATACCATTACTTGGAAGCTCTGCATTTGCAGAAACATAATTTTTCAAGGAACAAGAACTGAATCGTGCGACAGGTTGGGGATTGACGATAAGTAAACCTTAGAACAGGCTGATTGATGCCCTATGGGCAGCAGTAGGGTAGTGGTGGCAGCTCTGAGTAGTTGGAGAACGGAGATATCTTGGTCATTGCTCCTTTTTATAAAGGGTGTCTGGGAACAGAAGCATAGAGATGTCCTGCCTGAGATTTGCCCTCATAGAATCATAGAATAGTTAGGGTTGGAAATATTTTTGTCTGGATAATCCAGCTTTTGGACTGCTTGTAGCATGAAGCAACATAAATGACACCCAAGCTCCAGCTTTTTATTTGTCGGAAGGAGAGTCTGGGGGCAGTATAAAGTCATAAAAAATCTACCCTGCTATAATAAACTTTCTTCTTGCTGGTGTCATCTGATTTTTTCTGGAATGTCTTAATGTAGATGCCTTGATTGGAGGCATCACACCTTCATTTCAAAGCCTTCCTGAAAGCCCACCTCTCTTCACAACCTGTATACACTGAGGCTTTGAGTGTGATGGAGTGCATTTGACCAGATTAAAAAATTCATGGCCCCATATGCAGAAAAGCATGTCTGACCCAAACTCATCTGTCTATTTCAAGTGTTCTGAAAAAGTTTTCCAGACCTGTGCCTTGGCAGGCTTTACTTCAGGTTGGGTATTGTTTATCCACTCTCACTTTGTTGTTATCAGATGTATGTCCTCCGGCAGTTAGTGTAAAAGCATAATCCTGAGGCAGATTTTCTGTAGTGCTATGGCTAATAAAAAAAAAATAATTGATAAGTGTTCATTCCTGATTTAAATCTAATTTATGTGCCTAATCTGTTAGTGTCCACATCTAACACTGATAGTTGTGGTGATGTATGCCTAAGGCATACATAAGTTACTTTAGGAGGACAGATTTGTTATCATCTAAAATCTGCATGCACATGAAACAAGCAGGCTGTTATGCCTATGGTCCTTTATCTTAAGTCTCCATAACATACTATATGCCATATTTAGATCCTGTTTATGCTAAAGTACAGACCAAGCCTATTGGGCTAAACATGGTGGAGGAGTCAGCAGTGGATAAAGGAACATTCTTACTGTTTATATCTTTACTGTTTTTAAAATAAAAACTGTCTTTTCTTCCTCTTAACTATGCTGGCTTGTATTTCCTGCCCCTATCTATTCTGCTTAGCATCAAGTTCAGCGAGCTTTCCATGAGTTTCAACCTGTGTGGTGGTGTTCTTTTCAACATTAAAAAGCAGACAAGCGACTAATAATTCCAGGCATGTGACAATACATGGTTGTCTCTATCAGTGCAGCACACAGACCATGCTTGACACTAGGAGTTACTGAAGTCAGAGTAAGGGTGGGTGATAGGAGCAGGAATGATACTGTATCAGGCTAGATACAGTGAGGAAGAAGAAGAAATGCTATAGTACATTGCTTGAAATGCATGGATTTATTGCTAGTTTTCAATCTTTTTCCTGCCTTTTAAATATATATTTGTTTTTTCCATGCTTTTTTACTTGATGAATAGAACAGGGAAAAAGTAAAAAAGGTGCTGAGCATGTGGTGTTTTTCCTTTTGCAAAAATCCTTAAAATTTAGTGTGTGGCCATCCATTCTTTAAAGTCAAGTTGCATAATTTATTAGTCATTCGTTCTCTGTGAGCAAATTTGTAAGCAAAACGGTTATGAGCCGGGAGCAAGGGAACTGCCCTGTAACCGGATGTAGTGTTGAAGGCGTGCATCTCAAAGTGCTGCAGGAGTGAGTACACTGTTGTGAATAGGGTTACTCAGAAAGAAGTTTGTTAGAACAGGATTCTGAAGCTTTGAATTCTTCACTGAAGTGCAAAAAAACCTTAAAATAAGATATGTAGTGATATTGTTTAGCTGTGTTAGTCTTAAGAATGACTGAAGGAAGATTGAGAGAGTTTTTATTAGGCCAGCTGTTGCAGATGAAGGAAAAAACCTAAATGTATCTCCAGGCATACAAAGTCTTCTCTAAATGACATCATTGCTGCATATATTAGTACTCAGAAAATGTTGCTTTATCTGTCACTTGGGCATTAGGTTACACAGAGAGGCTTATACAGTGGTATTACTGTTCCTGTGGTGCACATGAGTTTGATGACTTTTACTGCCGTATGTGTCTATGCAGAATAAGCATTAAAGAAGGCAGAGTGTAGCTGCAGTTGTTGACTGTGCTGAATAACCATAAAGCTGGAACTGATTGCCTGCCTTGGTCATGCTGCAACTTCAGTGGCAATGCTTCCTAAGCTGGCACAGTTATACTCTGTATTTTTCCTTGCATGGTGACAGCAAAAGCAGGGGATTAACTGCTTTGAAAAACTGATCTGACTGAAAAATGAAGTTTTGATTTTGTTGAATATTTGTCTAGGCAGACAAGTTCCATGGTTCACTGAGCAAACATTTGTGTTGATGGAACTGAGGTGGACACAGAGTTGGGAACTGGGGACAGAGGAAAGGCTGAGGACAGTGTTTTTGCTAGAGCTGTTTGATTTTGCAGGCTGAGGTCAGCTGAATACCTAAGCGCAAGAGTTATTACATACCTGTCTGGCAAAGCGCTTCTGCAGTTGCTTAAAGTTAAGGATGTGCTCTGGTTCTCCAGCAGCAGCTCAGTATGGTGCACGTACAGGTCTAGATTTCTGAGTTAGTTTTGTAAAGTGATCTTGTTGAATTAAGGCACTGTTATTTTTCTTTATATAATGTAACCCTTGCTTTATATAAGAAATAGAGTGCTTGTCCTCTTATGGTTGATAAAATACTCACTGTTCTAATGTTACTGGAAGTGGAATTTTGATAGCTGAGTGATTCTTGGGAAATAGTTCATTAGAGAAAGGCTTTAGCAGTGGAGGTTGTTGCACATCTTTATCATGGTTTTCATATCACAGAGAGAAAAGAAATGCATTTATTAATAAATGGCTACTTTGCATTCTTTAGAGTGAGGGAGAAAGTTTGCATGCAACATGCATTTAAAGAAGTACTGATATTTTGAGCTTGTCTCTATATTCTAGCACCCAAATATACTGTAGCAAGGGAGACCGTTCAAGACCTATGTTTTGGTACAGAAATGAAATTAATTAGATTAAATGTGAAAACGGACCTACTCAATGCCTGCAAGAATGGTGTTGCTGCTACAGGGAAACTTCTTGTGAGCAAGCACAACCAAAAAAAAAGGACAGTGCGTTACCAGGAGAGATTAAGTTTCCATTGTCTGCAGCAGACTTCAGGAAAACACAGAATGCTAACTAAAGCTGCTTCTGTGCACCGTATCGAGCCTTGACACATTTTCTGTGGAGATGCAGTGTCACAAAGTTCCTCGCCCTGATTGAAAATGACTGCAGAAGATAACAATGGCTTATGTGCAATTTGAGCTGTTGGGTTTTCTGGGTCAACAAGAGAAAAATTATGATGGGAAAATAGGCAAGTCAAATTTTCTTCATGAATGGCTTGATTTTCAGTGATTACAATGAAGGCTGATTCTTGTCATGCATATTTATCCAGTCATTGATCAATAAAGATGTAGTTTGCATTGGCAAGAAGTGTTGTCTTACAGGGTTTACTATGCAGACATTGCAGTGTTAGTGTATGAGAAATCTTACGCCTTATTGCGAGAGCTTCTGAGAAGTCTTTCTTCCTTGCTGGTGCTGGAATGATTTGGAAACAGTAAGTAGCATACAAGCTGAAAAACAAATCAATTTTAAGAAAAGGTTTCATCTGTATTGAGGGGTTATAATTTACCTGACTGCAGGAAGTTTTTTGATTCTTAAGATTTAGTTAAGGCTTCTGGTATTTAAGGTACAACATAATGTATTTAAGTCATGGTGAGTGAAAACTGCTTTGTGAAGTGAAGAATCTGGTTTACAATGATGAGTAGATTGGGTTCTCTCTAAATTTTTTGTTAATTAGTTTGCAGTGTTTTTCTGTACTTCTAGAGGGGAATAAATGTACTTGTTGACAGAAGTTATGAGCTAGAGCCTGATTAATACTTGGCTAGGATTTACAAAACATGATAGAGTTTGTGAGAGCATGTGTCAAGCTCAGACATGTAGTGATCATCCATATAGACAATGGAAAAACTTCTTTTTCCAGAAGGCATGTTTTGCATATTTAATAATACAGTTCTGACCATGTTAGTATGTGAACCAGTAAAAGCGACCAGGAGTAGCAAGTTGTAAAGTAACAGCTAAATGGGAGTGAATGGCCTGAGTATGCCAGTCCCTTTTGTTAACCTTGAGTTGCCTCTGCACCTTATTTCAGAATAAAATGGTGGACTGGTAACTACAAAATCGATGCTGAAAATCTACACGGTAAAGGGTTTTCCTGGCAGTTCAGTGGGACAGCTCCTTTCTGCCCAATTCTGCATCAATGTCTAAAAAGCCAAACAGTGAGAGAGCAGGAGTCCCATGATTTTGCATCAATCATCTACACCTCAACATGTATGTGGAACTCTGCTTCATGAAAATAAGTTGTCAAATAGCACATGCAGATAATCTGTGCAAAATCAGAATTAAGGGAAAGCTTTTTGGAAAGGATGTCTTGGGGCTGGATCCAGAGACAAGGGAGCTAGTAGAGAAGAGGGCGATCTCTTACGAACTTTTGTATTGATGGAGAACATAGAAGAAAAAATTCCCAGATTTCTGTGTCCGCTGTTGAATCCATCTGGGCTTTACTTTCAATTTCTTTATCTCCTCCACCCCAGCAGCACAGGTGGATGGGGAATGGGGGTTATGGTCAGTTCCTTACACGTTGTGTCTGCTCCTGCTTCCCTCTCAGGCAAGGACTCCTCACACTCTTCTGCTCAAGTGCAGGGTTCCTCCTATTGGAGACAATCCCCCGTGAGCTTCTCCAACGTGAGTCATCTCCATGGGCTGCAATTGTTCAGGAGCAGGCTGCTCCAGTGTGGGTGCCCTGTGGTGTCACAAGCCCTGCAGCAAACCTGCTCCATCATGGGCTCGTCTCTCCATGGGGCCACAGGTCCTGCCTGGAGCCTGCTCCAGCACAGGCTTCCCACAGGATCACAGCCTCCTTTGGGCATCCCCCTGCTCTGGCATAGGGTCTTTCATAGGCTGGCAGTGGAGATCTGCTCCCCCATGGGCTTCCATGGGCTGCAAGGGACAGCCTGCCTCACCATGGGCTGTACGATGGGCTGCATGGGAATCTCTGCTCTGGTGCCTGGAGCAACGGCTACCTTCCTACTACACTGACCTTGGTGTCCGCAGAGCTGTTTCTCTCATGTGTTCTCACTTCTGTCTTTAGCTGAAGTCGCTGCTTTTTTTTTCCCCTCTTAACTGTGTTATCCCAGAGGCCCTTCAGCTGTTGCTGATGGAATTGGCCTTGGCCAGCAGTGGGTCCATTCTGTGGCTGGCTGGAATTGTCTCTGTCATACACAGGGGGAGCTTCTAGCAGCTTCTCACAAAAGCCACCCCTATATTCCCCCCGCTACCAACATCTTTTCATATAAACCCAATACAGTGGGCCTTCACATGAGATGGAAGTAAATTGTGGAACTCTGTGTCCCAGGTATAGTTGATAGAAAATGGGATTTGACAATTTCATGAGAAATAAGTCCATCAATGGCTGGTCCAGTATAAACCTACTGATTTTGGCTTTTCAAGCCCCAAGCCTCAGATTGCATGGGCTGACAAGACTATGCCAGGAAGGGTCACTGTGTACTACTTCTGTTTTTACGCTGTTCAGATGTCTGTCCTTGACTGTTGCTGAAGATGGGACCTTGGGCTAAAATCACTTCTGATTTGACCCTGGGAGTCTCCACTACGTTCTGGAAAGCATTTGAAGAGAGATGGGAGGAATTGGGGTAAAGTGTTAGAAGTGTGCTATGCACTTGGCTATTACCCTTCAGGTACAAAAAAAGGTAGCTTTAAAGAGAAAAGGAAGGGAGCTAACAGTGGAGCTCCAGATGGCTCAAGGGTGATGCTCTTAGTGGTGTCTAATAAGAAAGAGATCCAAACTGAAGTGTTGAGGGCTATGCAAGTACCTGCAGAAGCAGGAAGCGGTTGGGAAATTCCTGGGTCTCCAGTCTTATACAGGTGACTTCTCTTTTCATGAGGCTCTTACGACTATTTGCACTGGCAGCATTGTGGGTTCCCATGCTCAGCTGTCCCTGACTACCTGCTTGTGAAGACAGAGTTGAGATCCTGTCTGCAGAGGTTGTATAGCACATGGCAAGAGACTGGTTCACTTGGGTTCACTGTAGTCCAAATAAGTGTGTGCATAGGAAACACGGCCAGGGATTTATATTGCCCTTATTTACTAATGAAGGAAGTCTCTGGTAATATTTTTATATGTTCAAATAATTCTGTGATCTCAGAAATGTGGCTTTGTCATCACAGACTCTGAATGCATTCCAGAAAATGGAAGAAAAACGATATGAAAACAAACCTCCTTCTCTCACTCCCTCTTAATAGGAAACTTAAATACTTCCTGAATGCTTTATTTGCAGTGGATGAGTTTCAGAGGCGACTTGGCTTTAGAATTTAAAAATAGAATTTAGAATTTTGCTCCAGTTGCAGCAATTGATGTGATGAGGGTGGTACTAATACTGCCAGATCTCTGGCACAGACAGGCTAAGCCACATTTTGTCCTAGTATGATTTCCCTGTGTTTTAAGTCAGAATAAAAACTGCAGCTGCTTTAATCTGCAGTAAGAGTGGCTTTTTCTGTGTTTATTTTATGGACAGCAAAGTGGGTAATAATGATGGCCAAGAGTGCCTTGAAAGCAGGATGTGCAGAAACCTGTGAGTTTGTGTGTTTGTGTATAGTCACCAAGGGAAAACTAAATGAATGAAATTAATTTCCCATTCAGTTACGTAAAAGGCTTAAGTCTGAGATTATTCTGAGTTTTTTGTGTAGTTTCATAGATGGGATCTGCTGTCAAGAAAGGTTTCTTTGTAGTATTAAAAAGCAGCTGACAGCTGTAAATGTATAATTCATGGGAATATAGTTTCTTTGGGTATGGTAGACAGTAATAGTCATGTGCGTGACAAAGAGTCCATGGATGGTTGTTAGAGGCCAGTCTTGGGCAGAAGCTGGAAGGAGCCTGAACTTGTGTTTGAGTGTCTGGGATGGTATCTGCTGGATAGCTGTCAAAAGGCCTGTGATTAAGGAAAGAGATGATTTAGTTTTAGAAACATGAGGCTGTTTTGTTTTCCTGCCCAGCATGCAGTGTCTCAGATTAACCATAGAGCATCTGAGTGCTGTGTTCTTGCAACTGGCTGCTCTGTGACCACTCCACTAACAATGGAAATAATAGTATAAACCTTCAAATTGGTTGTTTTACATTAGGACACTGAACAGAGAATTAAATGACTCAATTATGTCCTAAGTCTGAAAAGACATTGGAAGGGCCTGTTAGCAGGAAACTTGGTGCTTGCTTGTGGAAGGGACTGTGAATGCACTAGGGCAAGGGAAGGGTTGCCTGGCATTGGCAGTGTCTGGATGGGTGGGAGATGGTGTTTTTCCTCAGAGGTGAATCTGGCAGTGCTAGTGAGAGAAGAAGGGCTGAAGTAGTAAAAGGGAAAAGCAGGAAGGTACCATGACTCCTTTGGTTGTGAAGTAGAAAGATACAGGGAATGCCATGGTGAGGGAGTAGAGGAGAGGAAGGACAGCACTCCTCTTCCTAACTTGTGGTAAATCTATTCTGTCCCGGCCATGACTGTTTCTGCTTGTGTTTCTTACAGTTGGGTTTCTACCACTCTTAGGATTGAGAAGTAAAACCAGACTGGAGAAAAACCTTTGGATTTACCTGTAGAATTTTTTTTATCATGAATTGTCCTGGTTCTCAGGAAAATATCCCTACACTCTGCATTGTGGACAAAAAGCTAGAAATTGTTAGCGACTGCAAACTGTGGTAAAACGTGGCTTTAACTGCAAAAATGTCTGTGCCTATTGCCTTTCTCCTGTCCACTAGAGCTGTGGTGCCCTGTCTTTTGACCAGACCCTCAGGTGGTCAATTCTAGTCCATGTCAGATATTTCTTCTGTCCCTTAACACCTTTCCTCATAGGCAGCACTGCTACCCTGCCTCTCTTTACCTCCCTTTATAATTTCTTAGTGCTTTTAGCCACTGAAATTGCAAAAAAATGGCTGAAAAGACTAAGGGGTGGTGGAAATGGGGGGTAGGGTAATGGGTGGCTGTGGAGGGAAGTGTATGTAGTGCTGGCAGGCAGGAAGGGTTTAGAAGGCTTTGTGGAGCAAGTATATACCCCTGTGCTGCAGGCCTGTTGGCTTCATTTAGCTTTGGATGTGAAGCCTGCTTACTGCTGTCCCCTAGCAATCCCTGTTGTTTGCATTTATGGAGTGCTGTATTGCCCCTCCTTCTGTCCTGTGGCCCATATTTAGCCATAACTCAACAGTAGTGGCTCACACTATGTTTTTTTTGGCTATTTGCATAACTAACCGGTGCTAATTTGGGTGCTAATTTTAGGATAATAGATGAGGAGTATAACACATTTAAAGAAAACTCTGAACTTAACAGATTTGCAGGCCTTCTTTTACAAAGAAAAAAGTATTTTTCACTCCCTGGACAGTTTTGACCTTGGTATTTATGCTGCTTTTTTTTTTTTTTTTTTTTTTGAAGGCACTATAATAGTATGTATTTTGGATAGGAAGAAAAATATGGGAGGGCATGGAAGAGTATTATTTTTTACTCCACTCATGTGAGATTTTTGAAATAGACTCCACAGGAGAAAAAATTCCATTTGCCCCTGCAAAGAATACATTCCTGTAAACATTTCCTAAGCATGGGTATGTGAACACAGCTGCCAAAGAAAGACGTGGCGTCAGTTCAGTAAATCAGTCTGTAGTGTTTCCAGTTACATTTTTATTTTTTCACACAAGACTGAGGAGGAATGAGGACATAAGTAGAAAAGGTTGAGAAGGTCTGTTTGTAGTGATACCTGCATTTGTGTAAATTAAGAGACTGAAGTGCTGCTATACTGATTTATATTAGCATAAGCTCTAGCTCACTGTGCCAAGCCATACAGTCATTTTTCTGGAACCTCTGTCCTTTTTGGGGAGTGGAAGATGAAACATTTAGGTGTAGTCTTGTTGCTGCTGATGTCAGCTAAAGAAGGGGTAGCATAAATTTCTGGGTCCAGGTCAGGCCCATGCAATGGAAAGAATGTAAGATACCATGGTATATGCAGCTCTCCATTAGGTCTAAGGAAAACATGCATGTATTTGGCTCTGTAAAACTTTTTCCTATTTGCTTTGCTGATAGCAATACTATTAGACCTTCAAAAAATAGCATGGTGGCAAGGTAGAAAGATTACTTAATTTCCCACTGCTGTCTGTACTAGTGACATGTCACTATCACACTGCCTTTGATTTCTCTTCAGCTGGACTGTCCTAAATGCCAGGGGCTCTTAGGAAAAAGAGGCAAGACAATGTGTCATTTGTTTCCACAGTATTTCCATGTGTTTCCTCAATGAGATATTTACTGAATGAATACAGTACCAACTTTAGGAATTCTGTGAGAGAAATGATTTTGTGAGTGACAAGGAAGCATATTTTTTCTTGAAGGATCATGTGACCTCTGTGGTGATGTGTTTGTTGCCTGTTTCTTAGCTTTTCCTCCAGATGAGTCTGGAACAGTCCACTGAATTTTTCCTGCCTCCCCCTGCAGCTAAGGCATGGCTCCCAGCTGGTAGTTTTCTTTAATTAATCCCTTGCAGTAGCAGGAACCCGTGGTAATGCCTGGTCTTTCCCCTCTGTGGCCCATTGCAGGCATGCTGGTTAGTCCACAGCTGCGGAGACCAGATGTGATGAGTCAGGAGGAAGCATTTTGTGGTCTGTGAGGCCCTGGTGCAGATGATGTAGCTCTTCTCCACTGCTTTCTAAACATACTTCTGCTGCCTGGAGTTAGTTGTCATTGTTGGGAACTGTATTTAATAACTGAAGGGATCCCTTGCAGGGATGTTTCCAGGGGTTGACAACTGCTGCCATTTCTGGGGACAGTGGACGTGGCTGTGTAAATTACGTCATGTGTAAATTATGTGGAAGTGTTGCACACTGAAAGTGGGTAAAAATGTCCCGCTGCATGACAGCAGTGTCACATATGGTTAACTCCTTAAAAACCTGAGATTGCTGTGTGATTAAATACAGCTTTAATTGATCAAGTGGACAGAAGAATATGTTGAATTTCAGCAATTCAGCATTGGCATTGTCCTGGTTTCGGCTGGAGTATAGTTATTTTTCTTGAAGCTGGTATTTTTCTTGCAGCTGGTGTAGTGCTGTGTTCTGGCTTTGGTCTGAGAGCAAAGCTGATAATACACTGATGGTCTAGTTGTTGCTCTGTAATGCTTACTCCGAGCAAGGACTCTTCAGTCTCATGCTCTGCCAGTGAGGAGGGGCACAGGAAGCCAGGAGGGTGCAGAGACAGAACGCCTGACCCAACCCAGCCAAGGGGGTATTCCTTACCACAGCACATCATGCCAGGTATATAAACTGAGGGGAGTTACCTAGACGGCCCAGATTGCTGCTCGGGTTGGGCTGGGTATTGATTGGTGGGTGGGGAGCAATTGTGTTATGCATCACTTGTGTTTATTGGTTTTTTTTCCCTTTTAGTTTTATATTTTCTCCCCTTGTTATTTTCCTTATCATCATCATCAGCAGTAGTAGTATATTATTGTTATTGTAAGTTGTTAAACTGTTCTCATCTCACCCTGTGGAGTTTAAATTCTTTCGATTCTCCTCCTCATCCCGCTTGGGAGGGGGAAAGGGCAGGGGTTGAGTGAGCAGCTGCGTGGTGCTGCATTACCAGCTGGGCTTCAGCCATGACAGGCATAAAGGAAAGATTTTGCCTACAGCTCTTGCTTGAGCACACCCAAAGCCATCTCTGTGCGTTGCCGAGCAGAACACCAGGGAATTGATTGCACCTTGTTAGTCTCTGAGAACATGGGAAAATCTTTCATGACAGGGAAGTTCACCACAATGCCAGAGAGTTTCAGATCTGCCCAGACTGCTCTGTTCCTAACAAAATAATTATGTAGTGACATGAATTTGAACATAACCTCGTGCCCCGGAGCCTCTTATGATTTTCACTGGCAGGGAATGAGACAGTGCTCTGAGCGTCATCAAGGCAGCCAGGGAGACTGTAGCTCCCTAACACTGCTTCAGAAGGTAAATACTTTCTGTGTTTCATAAAGGTGAAGCTACTGTGATTTAAATCTTCCTTCTACCCAACCACTTCCCCATGCATCATGACTGTATCTGGCTCAGACATGATGTTACATCTCCCAGGCTTGGGAACATGGAAGAAACCCAGGATTACCACCCTAAGGTTTCTGTTGTTTGCATGCTAGTTGCTCTAAAAATAGGTGGAGACAAGCAGGCACTGCCCTGGTGAGAAAACTGCCAAGTACCTGCCATGTTATGTGAAAGATTGCTTTGGAAGCCATTAAATGCTGCATAGAGCAATGTGCGGTAGTCCTTCCCTGCCCAGTGCAAGGGCTAGGTGCCCTGCCCTTGCACTGCGTGTATGCTAGTGTGTTTGCTTTGGTGTAGGTAAAGATGGAAATAGAAGCCCCGTGATGTGGGCTATGGTAAGAATACCAGATTTGTGTTTAGTGTTTCCCAGTGTACTGAAGTCACTGCTACCGCTATTGCTGCAGTTACCTGTGTTGGATAGATTCAAAGTATTGTAGCAATACTTAGCATGTGCGTATCTGCTCAGGCACAAGAAAAATAAAACTAAGTTCCTGTTTCTTTCAGCAGTGATGAAGTTTTTTTTTCCTGGTGACTCAGTCTCATGGCTTGTGGTCATACAGAACCCAGTTTCAGCACAGCCTTATTCTGCAGAGGGATGGGAACTAGAGAACGGTTTGGCTTTTACTATACAATTGAGAGAAATTTCAGGAGGTAGTTTTGTATCATCACTGTTGTTGATAGTTGCCCTATATCGACCCTCTTTTACCAGTGAAATATCATAATCTCTTACAAAAAAACCCAACTTCCCAGTTAACAGTAACTCTGTCTCTCCTGAGTTAGGAAGATGTAAATTTTCCTTTAGCTAAAATGATTTCTCTTTTAGTGCAGTTGTTTGGGCATGGAGTTGTTTGGGTAGATGGGGATAAATACGTCAGTGAGTCTAGAAGGATTTACATTGCCTACAAATCAGGTGCTGGGCAGGACTATATAATTCTTCTCCTGTAGCTGGAAGTTGTCCTGTAACCCTGTGTGCTAAGCAAGCTTGGCTGAGCGTGGGTCTCCTTCCCAACATGCAGTGAGGCAGGGTGCCCTCTCTGCTGCCTACTGAGAAAAGTGTGTGTTCTGCCTCAGCCTCCTGCTTGGAAAACCTGAAAGGCTGGTGGTGGTGCTCTGTCAATGACTGCATGGACTGCTTCTCGAGTGGAGAGAGGGATGATAGGAAAAAAAACGTGGTTTTAATGGTAGCATAAACATGTTGTGGAAAGAATTGTGTTGCTTAGGGCTGATGCCACCCATCCCCATTAGGCTTTTGAATACCAGAATGAAGTACTGGAGTGTGCTACCCACAGACTTCATTTGTCTGATGTGAGTCATTTGGTTTAACCCAGGTTATAATTTGAATAGATGGTACGTGCTGGATGAGATTTTTCCATTAGTGCTCTAGCAGTAAGCAGGACAACCCATGTTCAGTCCATAGAGACTCCTGTTTGTCACTGTCAGAGGAAAGAGATCTTTGACTTTTAAAATTAATATTTATTGGACTTCAAAGGTCAGTGGTTGCTTCATCTTGAAATGCTTTTATGTCCAGAATCAAGAAGGACATAAATTAAATACATATATTTTTTCTTACTCCATGAAACAAATAAGTAGGTATAGGTAGGCATAAGATAGGTATAAACCCATCGCTCTTTAGGAGATATAAAAAGGTGTGACTTAGTGGAATTAGCAAAAGAAGACATGGGTGAATTTGAATCAGCAGTGTACCCTGGCAGCCAAGAGGCCTAACTACATCCTGGGGTGCATCAAACACAGTATAGCCAGCTGGTCAAGAGTGGTTATCCTGATGTATTTACATAGGTGCAGCCTCACCTTGAGTACTGTGTGCAGTTCTGGCCTGCACAATTTAAGAAGGATGTGGAGGTACCCCCCCCAATGTATCCAGTGTAGAGCAACAAAGCTGGTGACAGGTCTGGGAGGGATGTCCTATGAGGAGAGGCTGAGGACTTTGGGTTTGTCTGGTTTGGAGAGAAGGAGCCTGAGGCATGACCTCAGCTCTCTGCAGCTTCTGAGGAGGGGAAGTGGAGAGGGAGGTGCTAATCTGGTCTCCCTCGTATCCAGTGATAGGATGCATGGGAATGATTCAAAGCTGCAGCAGGGGAGTTTCAGACTGGATATTAGGAAGCTCTTCTTTACTGAGAGGGCAGTCAAACACTGGAACAGGCTTCTTGGAGAGGTGGTCAGTGCCCTAAGGCTGTCAGTCTTGAATAGTCATTCGGGCAGTGCCCTTTGTAACATGCTTTAACTTCCAATCAGCTCTGAAGTTGTCAGGCAGTTGGACTAGATGGTCATTGTAGGTCCCTTTCAACTGAAATAGTCTGTTCTGTTCTACTCTACGCTATGCTATTCTGTGTTTCTCTAGTCTATACCACTTTAGTCTATGCTACTCTACATTACATAATTAAATAAAAGCTGTGGCACTAATGGCTTCATGATGTAATGATATCCAGGATCTTAACAGCACATTTATTTGGATTCTATAAATATCTGCAGACCCATTATCTAAAATAGTTAAAATAGTAAGTTCTGTTAATCCACATACATTAATATATTGGTAACATATTCATATGGTGATGTAATGAAATGAGAATGGTTAATTCTGAGTGCTCCTTTGCTTGAGGGATGGTAAATCCTGTGCATGGTTTTGAAAATTTCAGCCTTTATCTGATCCTGCAGATTCAATGGAAAACAATAATAATTCATGTGGAGTAGAGGACTGGATAGATGATAAAGGTGTTTCAGTCTATGTGAACATAGAACAGAAATGTTCAAGTGGATAACCTGAACATTAGCACCCACCAGACAGAGAAGTAATGTTGCTGTAGATTTGATTCGTACTTTTGCAGCTCTTTACATGTTCCATCTACCGTGTAAGGGGGGAAGGGTTGGAGTGGTTGTTGGGGCTGAGGGTGGTACTCAATGGAGGAGCAGCTTTAGGTTGTTGTAGAGGTAATGATTGAACATAGGCATACTGCCACACTGCTGACTTTGTTTCGTAGCAGTGAATCCACCAAGTAGGAGGATACTGCTAGAAGGAATGACCAGGATTAATTTTTTTTTTTGCCATTTTGTGTTTCTTTTGTAACATGGGGTTTAAAGTATTTATCTCTTTTATTCATTATATAAAAGTTGTTAATCTTGGCAAAAATGTAGTCGCCTACTAAACTGTAGAGGAGATTAATGCAAAATATCCTGTGTTTCTCTTACATGTGAAGGAGTTGCAAAATCAACTTCTTTGCAGAGACAAGTGAATGCTTTGGTTGTAGGGCAGTGATATTTAAAAGGGGAGTTGTTCTCAAGGAAAGCAGTACTAAATCATACTGTCCTTGTTCAGGTAGTTTCCAGCAAGGACACCATTGGTACCCTCAGACCATTATTTAAGTGAAGTACTACATTTCAGTTTTTCTGGGCTGTTCTGGGTGGTTCTTAGCAGATTCGGGATGGTAGTGATTTTTAAGCTGTTGCTGAATCTAATAGCCTGGGTGGTGGTGGAATTGTGTGTCTGACTGCGGTACTGGGATTTCCCCCTGCTGGTGTGCTTCTGGGCTTGTGGTGATAGATGTGTGACAGGCTGAGTACTCCCCTGGGATGGGGTTGGGTGTTTTGGGGATCCTCACCTGGCATCCTTCCTTCATGTTCCTTCATGTATCTGTGGAGATGAGCTGCTTATCCCGTAACGTTAATGGTGGCTGACAGTAGCCTTAACAGGACTTGGGAGGAATAAATGTGGTGAATGAGATGCTGAATGAAGTATAAACACAGTGTGCCAATACTGACTAATGCAGCAGTTGCTTCAGGCTGTATGTTTTTTAGTTTGCTGCCAAACACTGTCTGGGCATTAATCAGCTGCATCAAGGGAATTTTGTTGTCCAATGGGTTTTGCAGGCACATAGGAATGGGGGAGGACCACTACTCTTCTAACTAATCCATTAATGTTGATGTTTTGTCAAGTTTTTATAAGGCTTCTGACAGTGTGGTATTTCTTCTTTTTTATTCAGATTCCTTTGGGACTCTCGTTCTTCCAGTAGTAAGTATTTCTTTCCTCCTTCCTCAGAAAATGTTGACTGTGTAACTTTTCATAAGTTGGTGTTGATAAGATGATGTATTTTGTGTGTGATCCTAGCTATTTCCACATTCTCAAATGAGTGTATTTGCTGACCAGTAAACCAATGGGTTTTCAGATCAAGTGCTTTGCAGCTTCTTACAAGTAATTATGGGATTTTGGAGGTGACTTCTGGCATCAGCATGTGCTATCATAGAACTTGAACACAGAACTTTGCTTTGTTTTTTCCTTTTGGCTGGCTAATACCTACCTCTCTATTTCAGACACACTGCAAGGGCTAATTAGTGCTGAAAGAATTGTGCAGAGCAGTGATTGAGAAATACTAAAAAAGAAATATGTTTATACAGAATCTTCTTAAGGATTTAGAAATGCGCATTCAGTGGGAATGCATAGTAAGCTGGCTAGTCTCAAAAATGTCAAATATTGAATATTGTTCAGTGTGATTCCTGAATTCATAATCCGGGATGTTTATTTTGACAACATGATGTAAAGAATTTTGTATTTGTTAGCAAAGAGTTTTACAGAAGTATTTTCTTAAACACCTGTAACCTTAAGTGTCCTTCGGTAGATGGATAATCAGTGACAATGAGCAGCTCACCAATATGAAGACTACTGGGTTGAAATGCATCTGTATGAACTGTAAATCAGCAAACATAGAAAATTCAGATAAAAAAAAAAGATTAACACGTTCTTTAATATAATCTGGCCAGCTCTTAAAAGCATCCAAGCACCTAAGGCAAGGTGAGGTGAATTCCTCCTTCTCTCACCACTATCTGATGTGATGAAAACTGACTCATTTTTTAATAGTAAGATTTTTTTTCTCATTCATGTAGTCACGGTAGACTTATGTTTAGACCAAAGTGTGGTTGGCTGGTAACAGAAGGTGGGTTTCAGTTTTTGCTTTCAGGCGTCATCTTTTCCGGAGGGAACAGTAGCTCCCTTGTCTGAGATGCTTGTAATGGTGGCTGCTGTGGTCAGGAGATGTACATGAGATGGCCTTTTTCTCTCTTGCATTAGGAGTGCCAAAATGGGGGTAGTAATAACATTCACTTGGGGGATGTACTGACTAAGGTAAAATATTTTCATAGCATGTTCCTACTACCTGCTGTTTAAAAGATGTCATGTTCATATTTGGGTTGAGAAACAGCCCTTAAGAGAAATAGTAGGTGGGGATGGGATAAATAGTTATTTACTATGATTGTACACTTCTAGAAGTGTATTAGCGCGGTTTCTGTTAGCATAGATGTGTGACCCAAAAGGGTTACTTTGCACCTCAGCTGTCCTAATATACTGCTGGGGCAATGCAAACTTCTTTGCTGCTGGCTTTTACATCAAGAAACCTACAACACACAGTTTTGTCACCATGCTGCAGTAAGGAAATACCTTTTGAAATATAAAAGTATAAAAACCCCATGCTATTGATCATTATTTATGATAGGAAATAGGTACAGCAGAATGCATGAGGTTTCTAAATGGCATTTACAGACTTCTAAAGAAGATATCTAAAACAGTCCTTGCAAGTATGTTAAAATAATGGTGCAGATGTACAATTCATTGCTATGATGAGATAAAACGAGCGTACTTTCCCCCCATTTTGATTTTGAATGTTTACAGTGGTTGCTGGACTTCTTGTAGGGAGTCCTGTCTGCTTTTAGGGGATACAACATCTTTAATAAATAGTAGTATTTGTAAATGAATTAATTTTGAGGTAGTATTTGACAGATGCAGTAACTAAGGCTGTTCTTCCTATTTAATATATTCCAGAATACTTGGCATGGAAGCTGGGGAGTGTTGAAATATATGAATCATATGTTCTTGGCAATGTGTATACAAAATCCTCTTGAAGAGAATGCAGAATCTATTTCGGTGGGGAGCTTTGCACCTCAATTTAGTTATATAAGTCTAGATTTTAAATGGAGAATCTTTTCTTCCTGTTTCATCGTATGCCTGCTCGTGGGTGAAAAAGAGCCTGTTTATTTTAATTCTTTCTGATGGTTTCTTCCCTGTCTTGTTTTTAGAAACAGAAAGTCAACAGAGAGGGATGAAATGTAGTTGATTCCTCTCTTTAGGTAAACACACAGAAGCATATTCGATACAGACTTCTACATCTACCTCATTTATCAGCCTCTGACATTTTTCCCTGTTTGGGAATTTCCGTTACCTCACTGTGCACCCTTAAAATTAGTTTTGACAGTGCAGCAGCCTTTCATTATAGACCTTGACAGGATACTTTTGAAGTGCTGTGCCTGGCAAGTTAACAGCTGTAATTTTCATTACCAGTGCAAGAGTTTTTCATTTCCATATGTTATGCTGAAAAATGCAAGCCTGTCTGGTTTAGTTATCCTGACTTTAGAGATTTTACTCCAGATTTACTGTTGTAACTGCAAACAGAAGCATGTGATGCTTAAGCTTTTTAGCAGGGCTGCTTGCTGAAATGAGCTATGTGTTGTATTAACCCCCTTTTCCTTCTTCAAAGAAATGCTTCTAAGCAGATGGTGGTACAGAAGCCGGCATCTGGGCTGGGGTGTCAGTGGGGTCATTCAGTCTCTGCTGAAGTTGAAAGTCCCTTGTGTTGTAGCAGCTCTGCTTCAAGACTTTCAACTGCTGTGACTACTGGGATTCCTCCCACCGAACTTTAAGAAATGAACAGATGCATCTGAATTACGAGCTCTAGAATTTTCTGTCCACTGGAGAGGCACAGAGCGAGACCTTTGCTTGCTCATTCTGATCTTATGTGGTCTAAATTTCCTTCCAGTGATATCTGTCTGTGTTTACTGCCAGCACTGAAGGAGCCTTCAGTGTCTATCCTAAATAAGCTAACCATACAAAATGTCTCTTCCTTTTTCCTTAATATTTTTGGGAGAATAATTTTTTTACTTTCTGGATGAATAGCAGTATGTGCTGTAATTACATAATTATTAAACTGAAATGAGACAAAATCAGTGAGTTTTCTATTGAAAAACAGAAAAACCTCACCTCATGAGATCTTCAGTCTAACTTTTATTTTTCTACCACATAGAAAGTGAAGCTAAAGCTTATGGAAAGAAGTACAAGGTTTTCTTATGTCCTGCTCTTTCATTTTTAGAAAATTCATTACCAAAAAGTGATGAAGTCAGAAAAATATTAGCCCCTAAGATAAACCCATAACATTTCTGAAAAACTATGAAAAGAAAAAAGAGAGGATGATATGTTCTTTTGACAAGTTCAGGAATATCTCAGATCTTTATGTCAAATGCTTTTGGAATTATAGTATCTTCAAGGATATTTTGGATACTTAATAGAGAGTTACTATTTTCTTTATAGCTGCCTTTGAACAGTCCTTCTGGGAATTATGAATTACTGGTGGAAGGCCGTGCTGATGGTCGGCGCATCTTCTCTAACCGTACCAGCTTGATGTACTTGTCAAAGAGCATCTCGGTATTCATCCAGACTGATAAATCTATTTATAAACCAGGACAAGAAGTGATGTTTCGGATTGTCACTGTCTTTCCTGATCTCAGACCTTATAAAGCATCTCTGAATATATATATCCGCGTAAGTACCCACAGAAATCTAGTTATGCGTTGGAATTTGTCATATGTTTCAACTTTATGTTACAAATAAAGTTCAGATGTATTGCTTCCTAAGTCTTGCTAGCAAGACCACTCATGTTTAACGTGCAGCCTGGCTTTTCTCCTAGGACCCTCGGAAGAAATTGATTCAGCAGTGGTTGATGGAGGAAGGTGATTTGGGTGTAGTTTCCAAAAAATTTCAGTTGTCAATGAACCCTCCACTAGGAGACTGGTCCATAGAGGTGGAAGTGAACGTGAGTATAACATTGCCAAATTACAGATTTCATTTCTTATGGTAGATGTGAATAAAGTTGTGTTTACTTTGGTGAAGCAAACCCAGAAATAAACAGGGACCATGAGATGAGGTGATCCTTCTCTCATGACAAGCCCAAGATACTATACAAACCTCACAAGATTTTCAGTAGCGTATGGTTTTGTAAGGAAAGATTAAAAAAAACATGCATATTTTATCCTAAGGTCTGATTTCTGATTCTAAAATAAAAATGTTGTTTAAAAAGCAAGGGGGTTTAATATAAAAGAAAGATATTGTGGAGTTTTTGGTTGATTTTTTTTTTTTTAAGTGAAATGTCCTTATGTTTATTTTATAAGCAAATACACAGAAATTCATTGTGCCCTGCTGTGTAGCCAGTCACTGTCTCAAGGGATTTGGAATCAAACACTATTTACAAATCTCTGCCTAGTTTTAGGGGTGTTTCAGCAATTCAGAATGACTGAGGAGTTACTGAGCTAAAAATGACTATGCCAAATGAAAAGGACAAATATTAAAGCAGAACTATTGCATAACAAAACTGGTATGATCTAGTTTGCATGTTGCCCTTGATAATAGATCTATCAGTACAATCCTTTAAGATGCGTACTTCTAATACACCATGGAATATGTTGCAGAAATAGCTGTTCAAAACTCTGTGTCAGGTTTATTCAGCCTGACTTAACTGCCTGTAATTTGGGAACAGCATTTCCGACTTGGCTTGCGGTGGCCATGCACACATTTAGCAAGTACAAACAGGACTGCTTAATGTTCTCTGAGAGAGATGATGCGGTAAAAAGTAGATGTGATCTTGTATTACTGCCTGAGTAATGTTTACCAGTACCAGTTATATGCTTGATTGATTTCTATAGGCTGAGGTAGGTGAGGGTGGTGTTCATGTGAGTGTCAGGACTGGATTTTTGAACAGGTTCTCATATGGGTGTGGAATCATTACTTTTGTCTTCGGTGGGAAATATGTTTTAAATTGTTCCTGCCCTTGTCCCTGTGCTCGGCTGCTCCTTCCCGTGCCGTGCTGCTGTTCAATAGCTTCTCAGTCATGCCGAGGCAGCTGTAGCAAGGCTGAGCTTTAAAGCATGCTGGGGAAGCAACCCAAATTGAAAAGCAGCTCTGTTTTTCTTTGCCTAACCTAGTTGACTGTTCAGGTTCATAGCACAGCCCCATTCACAACTGCACAAGTGCTTTTCGGGAGGTGGGCTCAGACATGGGAATAAAGTCTGGTGTCAATAGTGGACTCCTTCAGCAGCTCACTTGCCAGGTGAAAAAGTGTTTGTGAAATTGTGCTTGTGCTTTCTGTGAAGTCTTGAGTAAGCCTGAGATCAGGAGGACACTGCAGCCACTGTTTTCAGGTTCTTAATATGGGTGCCACTCTCTCCTGAGATAAAACCAAAAAGAAACCCAAAAAATAGTAACCATAAAATTGAAAGAAAAATGCCTTATAGACTCATCTAGGCTAATGAAATAGGTGTGGGAAAACAGAAAAGTGAAGTGAAATCTTAGTAGGCTGTAGTTGATGCTGTTCTAAATTTTAGCCATTTAGTGCTACTACAGAAGCTTTGAAAACATCACAGGGAATGTTTCTCAAGTCACAAGTAATAAGGAGAAAGTAAACAGGGAACATTTTTTCACTGTCTCTTCAAGTACATAGCTGGAGGGTGCCACATGAAGGAGATAAAGAGCAATTTCAAAATAATTAGAACAGCATAAGTAACTGTAGAGCTCACTACTGTTGGGTGTTGTGAATACTGAAAGCTCACATGGGATCAAGAAATGTCTGGACAAATTCATGGAAGTCACACCACTAGGAACTGTTAATTAGAAAGCCCTGAGGCTTGAGCTGACACACTGTCACTGGTGGCTACCCTGGTTAGTGCAGTTCTCTAGGTGTTGAACCTTAACTGCTGCCAAAAGCTGGACATTGGCCTTCATGTTTGACCTACTGGGGTACAGCCTTTCCTAGGTTGTCGTCATTATATTTTCATCTCATTTTCCCTGCGAATAAATTTTTAAAACTTAGGGGTTTAGCATAGACTGTTTTGGGTTGTTAATAGAGCTCTAAATGTTTCAGTGGCATGAAGAGTATCCAGAGGCATGGATAACGCTCATCATTCTCGGATATATGCACGAAAGTTCTTCCCTGTGAGGGTAGTGAGACACTGGCACAGGTTGCGCAGGGAAGTTATGTCTGTCCCATCCCTGGCAGTGTTCAGGGCTGGGTTGGATGAGGCTTTGAGGATCCTGGTCTAGTGGAAGGTGTCCCTGTCCATAGCAGGGGAGTTGGAACTGGGTGATCTTAAAGGTCCCTTCCAACCCAAACTATTCTGTGATTCTATGACATATTTCTCTGTTCACCATAGTTTCAGGGGACAATGCAAGGTGGAAACAAAGAAAAAGTTGTAGGTTTTGAGGTCCAGGAAAACCTGGCTATTCTTACAATGCTTATTATGTGGGAATGAAACAGCAACCCCAAGCCCCACACATGGGAACTTATGTTATTTACTTTCAGACTCTTTCTCCTCCACCTGCTCTGCTTTAATTTTCCAATTCTGTGTTGAATGTAGTGACAAGGCAATATGCATTATTTCTGTATCGTGTGCCTACACAGCATTTTACATTGGATAGGGCTATCATGTGCAGAGTATATTAAATAACTATTGCAATATTCACATATTACACTAGGTATGTCTAGCGAGTGTCTCACAGACTATTATTTTTCTGGTAGCATGTCATACTATTGGATTAACGAAACCTGCAAGAATCCTTTTGGCATAAAGGAAAAGAAATTTTCTGATGGGAAGCTTTTTTTTATTCTCTTGCTTAGAAGTGAGCTTATGCTGTGAAATACAAGGTCATATAGGATGGGATTCACTTTGAGGTTTGAGACATGTGGATGTCTCTATGTAGGCGCTGTGGCAGAGATTTAATTGGTGTTCAGTGAAGGGTAGTGAGTGACCTGGATCACTCCAAGTGGGTATTCCCAGCTGTTGCTTGGGTATATTCCTTGCAGTTCTGCAGTTGATCTGGTATATAGGGGAGGTACAGTTTATTATGTGTCATATATCAAGTTCAGTAGGTTCACAAATCCTTTCCTGATAGAAGAGATCACTGAGAACTTGGAATGCTTAGTATATGTCTGGCGTTTTTAATAGATGTGCCTGCCTACACTTAGTACTACTAGCCCTGGGTCTACACAGCATCCAGTGCAGTTTATGGATCTACTCTGGGCTTCAGGAACCTATTCAGATGGCAAACCCAGGCTGATCTCTGCATGACTTAGCCGTCCTGGTGCCATGACCTGAGCTTTCTAGTTAGTCAGCTGTCCAGCCTTTCTCTCAGGTTTTCTTCTTGTCTTTAAAGAGCGCTGTTAAGTCAGTAAATAACATTTCACTTCTAGTGGTTACAGATCAGTTCCCAAGTGTACTGAGTTTGGATTCCTGGAAGTACTGCCTCTGAATCCTGTTTCAAATCAGGTTCTGGCTGCTTGCTGCCGTTAAACATCCTGTAGTACTCTTTAATAAGAGTTCAGGTGTTAGTACAGCTGTTCCAGGAAAACTCAAGACAGAGTAATTACAGTCTGGTTCCCAAGTCTCCACCTTGTATTTTAGTTGGATATCTTATATTTCCTGGAGCCTGTTGCTGAAAGGCTTTTAGTTGCTGAATTTTAGTAGTAGTCATCTCCAACCAGAAGTTGTTTCTAGTTAGAAGGCGTTTTGTAATCTGATTTATGGAGGATTTTATTTGGAAATTTATGGTCAAATGTTGAAGAGTAGTAATGTTTCAGGTGCAACAAGGGCTTTCTAAAATATTTCTGAAGAGTATTATATTTTTTTTTTTGAGCTTCAGCTATAAAGCAGCTTTGAAAGTCAACTGGGGTTGATGGTATACTTTACATTCGAATTTTTTAACTTTTGAGGTTTCATGTATGTTACAGTGTATCCCCAGTTGAATTCTCTGATGTTCTAGTGCTGTGACAGCTGCAGATTTCATATTTGATTCATTGAGTTTGAGATTATACATATCATTACTTAAAATGAGAGTCACCTTCCTTCAAAATGAGGTTTTACTGTAGGTAAAACCTTTGGAATTGGCTGTGTATTCTGTAGTTTGCAAATGAGCACTGACACTTATCAGGATCTAATAATGCTGAATGCTGGTGACATGTATGGGACTCTGCTCAGTTTCTGGAGGCTGCAGTAGTGGATTTGAACAGAAGTTTAGGAATTCGTACATAATTCGGGGTTTATTTCCTGCATGTGAAAACAAAGCATGAAAATGATTATGAAATGCTTCTATTAATTTTGTCCAGCTGAAAATCTATTTTATTTAGCTGCAAAGCAGAAGTGGAGGAGTGTTTTTGAAATGGGCCGTGAGATGGCGGCGTAGCCATGGGAATATAGCCGGTGCCAGCCCTTTGCTGCTTCAGGGCAAAGCCCTGAGACTACACCCAGTGTCTTTCCTGAAGCTGTAGCTTGTGACGCGTGTAAATATCAGAACCGAATAAGAAAATGGACCTAGACCAGATTAATTTCCGGGACTTTCGATTGCCAAAGAAGAAGAAATAATTATAGGGAATAGTTCCTGTGATCTCACTACTTGGATTAGATCCAGATGACTTTGAACAAAGCTGGTTCGTCACAGCAAAGCAAAATCTGGACAGTAATTTTCAGTGAGTCTTAGATTTCAGGATCCACAGCATCTAAAGCACAACTGCAGAAAGTTCCATCATCCTTGTAATCTCAGAATATTTGTATAGTTCTCTTTTTGGCCCTGTTTTCTTGATGATCATCAGTGAGTCAATGATTCTGATACTCTGGGCAATGGGCACAGAATGTAATACATGTTTTGCATTTTAAGAAATGCTGATTTAGAGCAAAATACTAATAGTCTGGAAGGGTGAGTGTGTTTAGAAGCAGAAGACATGAAGACAAAAGAATAAAGCACTTCTGGAAACACGGAGTAAGTGTGCTGTTGTTTTCTTATCTTGAAAATCTCTCTTGGTTTGTATTTATAACTGTGCAGATCATAATGCTTACAACGCAAAATGCTACAGCACTGACATACAGTTTACAATGAGATTACATTTTTTCTTTTCTGAAAAGCCACCACTCCTGGAAACTGGTTCAACAACTTCCACTCCAAAATATTTGAACAATATTTGCCAGAAAGACAGCCTTGCCCTGGGGAACTATGATAATATGGAGCAGTTGAAGTGCTGTTACTTGTCTTGTTCCAAACCAGTTTGGCTGGAAAGCATGTGTTAGTGGGTAGTCTGGCTTCATGTTCAGATTATCAAGGTGACCTAATAGGGTCTGTTCCTTTTCCTGCACTGTGAGGCATAGCTTGCTTCCTAAAGGAAGGCTGTCATTTTAGAGAAGGTGCAGCCAAGAGTGCTAGTCTCATTTTAATCTCTGTTTTCTACTGCTTACAGTTCTCCTAGATGATGATGATGATGATAATTATTGTTTTTATTATGATGATGATTATTATTTTTACTTCTGAGGTAATGTGAAACAAAATCTGATTTTCCTGGGAGTTGTTTTTTCATCCTGCCAGCTGGAGTAACGTTCTGTTCATAGTTTGCTTAATGTCAGGGGTGACATACATGTGCTTAACATTGGAAATAAAAGATGTAGAGAGAGCCAGATATGAGATAAATTCACTATAGGTTATTTTCTTAAGATACCTGTTCCAACGATTACCTGATAATAGTCTGATTGTAGACTGTGAGTGCAGTAGCATTTTGTGTTGTAAGGGTTATGATCTTCACAGATGTTGTGGAGACAGCAGATTCTGCCTATATCTTTTCAAACGTAGGAATATAAACATGGCAGTTATACTGGTGATTAGTGACTTAATAATAAAGTTGGTAGCAATCTGATTTTTACTTCAGTAGAAGTCTTCTGTAGGAAAAGTGTAAATATAGTGGTATAAGGGTCTTTGAGATGCGTAATTTGCAAAGTCATTGATCAGATAAGAGACATCAGTTCTAATTGTTTCCAGATTGGATCCTGGTTCTCGGGTTTTTCATGCAGGACTTCTTAGTTTATCCTTTATTGCGACAAACACTCCCATCTGACATAATCTTGCTGATACCTGCAGTTGGTTATCCATGTTATGTCTCTTTTGCCCCACATTTCAAACCATGTTCACTAGCATACTCCAGCACATTTGATAACTTGTAGTGATGTAACTGTTCTCAGGAATAATCGAAGTAATCAGACTTCTGAGCTACACATAAACATAACCTCATATGCAATTGAGCAGAAGCTCAATATTAATGTTTCAGAATAGCTGCCTCTTAGTGACAGACTGTTGTCTTTCTCGATCTTTCCTTTATTTCTCAGAAGACTCTCTAGAGGTAAACAAGGCTTTCAGAGGAGCCTCCCTTCCTGTCCTTTGGAAAGTGGAGACTCCTTTGGTTTCTCAGCCCATTCTTTCAGCCCAGCTGAGCTCAGATTTTCCTCTGGAAAATCATTGCTCCAGTGCGATCCCTGTGTTGATCCCTGCAGAGATGCAGAGCTCTAGTTTTAGGCATGTTGGTAAATCACCTCATATCATTTCCCTGCTGATGGCAGCTTTTGCTATGATGCTGTAAAAGTCATTGAGCAAGGGTTGTATATCTGCTGACAAATGACCTACATGCTTGGTCAGAATCATTGAAGCATAGACTCATAGAATCATTTAGATTGGGAAAGACCTTTAAGATCATTGAGTCTGACCATTAACCCAGCACTGTCAAGTCCAGCACTGAACTCTGTCCTTAGGCATCACATCTACACATCTTTTAACTTCAGCTACTTCCCTTGGCAGCTTGCTCCAGTGTGTGATAACCTTTTGGTGAAGAATCTTTTCCTAATATCCAACTTCAACCTCCCCTGGCACACCTTGTATTACTTGCATTTTAGCAAGGAAGAACAATTGAGTAAGACAGTGAAAAGCAAAATTTATGTGGCTGTCTACCATGTCTATTTTGTCAACTGTCATTGTACCGAAGGGCAAAAATAGCTGCTGAGTTTTTAATGTTCAGAGAATGGAAAAAACTCTTTAAAATTAGTTTCCCAACTATGTGCCATGTTTATTGCCTCATGTACCACATCTCAAAGGCATGCCAGAATATACTTTTAGATACCCTTCTGAGGAAAATCAGGAAGTGAAAAAATTAGAAAAATAAGGAAATAGAAGAGAGCACGAGTAAAAATATGTTGTATAGTTGTTTATTTCTTCCATTGATTTTGAACTAACAAAAACCAAGATGAGACAATACAACCTTTTGAGTAAATGAAGAACCTTGTGGTTATACGTGTTTTTAAATCATCTTCTTATATAGACAGAAGCTTCACTTCTGTAGAGATACTTGAGTTAATTTTACGTGAGCTACTAAAGGTACTGCTGGTAAGTTGGTCATGGTTCATCGTGAAGACTGATTCTAGGGAGCTTTATGCGAGCTAGCTTGGATATTTGGGGTTTTTTATACAGAAATCAGACACGCATAGATGTCTGCAGATAAGAAGCTCTACAGGCTCTTCACTGTATGTACTTACGATGTGCTGCATGTGAGCTTCTGTGTCCTTCTGTGGTACGAATACATTCTACTGGTTCCTGCAGCAGCTTCGTAATGGGAGTTAATAATGGTTGAGCCATGATAAAAATTGCATCATATCAGAAATTGTAATTTAACTTAAATATGGGAGGAATTTGGCCTAGAATGATCTAGATACCAGTGCTGATCTAACCATGATTATTTTCTCGTGATTTTTTTTCTATAGGGTCAAGTTCATTATCAGAGTTTTAAAGTGATGGAATATGGTAAGTATTAAGGGCATTTAGTAGTGGCTGAAATTGGTAGTTGATTATCCATTAGAGTAGCATCCCTTGCTAGCATGGACCCCAGAAAGTTTAATTTCCAAATCTTTTGCTTCTCTGAGACTGACTCTGCCTCCTGGGAAAAATACCATCTTATCAGGTGCCCTGTTTATCTGTGGTAGCCTTAATGTCTTGCTACTGTAGTGTCTGGATGCCATGCAATCTTTGTAATACCTCTATGAGATGCAGTTATTGTCCTTGAGAAAATAAATGTGTATTTTAATCTATCTATCTATCTGTCTGTCCGTCTATCTTTTACAATTGCAGTTTTTACTGGGGAGGGTTACTGTGCTCTGGCTGAACTGAAACTCTGTTTTTAGAGGAGTCTGAATGCAATCCAAACTGTATTTTATTCGTTTTATTTCCCATCTGGGCCTGGTGTTAAATGATTTTGTTATGCAGGACCCTCTAGGACTTTCTGTAGCTGCTATAAGGGTAGCCATGAGGAAAGCTCGTGAGGGGAAAGAAAGGCCACCCATGAGGGGAGATTGTGAGGGGAAAGAAGGGGCAGCCATGAGGGAAGATCATGACGGAAAAGGAGGGGTGGCCATGAGGGGAGATCGTGAGGGGAGATTGTGAGGGAAGAGAAGGGGCAGCCATGAGGGGAGATCATGATGGGAAAGAAAGGGCAGCCATGAGGGAAGCCCATGAGGGGAAAGAAGGGCTAGCCATGGGGGGAGATCATGAGAGGAAAGAAGGGGCAGCCATGAGGTGAGATCATGAGGGCAGGAGAGGGGCTGCAGTGAGGGAAGATTGTAAGGGGAGAGGAGGGGCATCCATGAGGGAAGATCATGATGGGAAAGACGGGCTGGCCATGAGGAGAGATCGTGAGGGGAAACAGGGGTCAGCTGTGAGGGAGATCATGGTGGGGCAGCCATGAGGGGAGATCGTAAGGGAGGAGAGGGGCTGCCATGAGGGAAGATCATGATGGGAAAGAAGGGATGGCTTTGAGGGGAGATGTGAGGGGAAAGGAGAGCTAGCCATGTGGGAGATCATGAGGGGAGAGGAAGGGCGTCCATGAGGGGAAAGTAGGGGTGTGGCCATGAGGGATAAGGGGCTATCGTGAGGGGGGAGGAAGGGCAACCATGATGGAAGATTGTGAGGGAAAAGAAGGGACAGCCATAAGGGAAGATTGTGAGAGGAAACAAGGGGTGGCCATGAGGGAAGATTGTGATGGGAAAGGAGGCACAGTCATTAGGGGAGATCATGATGGGAAAGGAGGGGCAGCCATAAAGGGAGATCAAGAGTGGAGAGCGAGGGTAGCCATGGGATGTGAAGGGTCACCATAAGGATTGAGGTGCAATCTTGAGGGGAGAGCAGGGGCAGCCATGGGGTGTGAGGGATGGCCGTGCGGGGTAGTGGTGGCAGCTACACAGTGTGGGCCAGTCTGGGGGTCGGATGAGGGGTGGCTGTGAGTGGAGATCATGAGGGGCAGCTATAAGGGGAGATCTTGAGAAGAGATTAGTTTGCCCTTAGTGGTGTGGTTTATTGGTGGGCTTGGCAATCCTCGCGTAATGGTTGGACTTGATGATCTTAAAGGTCTTCACCAGCCTAGTGGATTTTATGATTCTGTTTTCCAGGATCATGCAAGCAAAGTATCTGTGTAATGTCTGATTATGAAGCTTGCTGATGATTCTGTAAAGGCTAAATAAGTTAAAAATTTTCTGTTTCAATCTTACAAGCTTGTGTGCAGGCTGCTCTTACAATTCTTCATGTTTTTTTCAACAAAAGATCTTCATCTGGGGCATGCATAGGATTGGGTTAAAAATATATCTTGCCTTATATTCCTTAGGAAACTGTAGTAAGCTTTACCATATTACATGTTCCGCCCATAGTAGTTAAAAAAAAAAAAAAAAGGAAAAAATTATTACTTCTCGTGTGAATTTAATGCTTTCTGTATTTTCTATTTTATTTTTTAGTTTTACCAAAATTTGATGTTATAATAACAACACCATTGTATTATTCTTTGAGAGAGGAAGATGTAACGGGTGTTGTCACTGCAAAGTAAGTAAATTATTAATACTATTTGTCACTCTCACTCTTAGGAAAATTATTGCGGGTCTCTAAGTGTCAAATGAAAACTTACATTTAGAATGCTAAAAAAAGTGCCTTCTAGTAAAAATTAGCTGCCCACCAAAAGGAGCGTGACCAGCAGGTTGAAGGGGTCCTGCCCTTCTACTCTGCTCTCATGAGACCTCACTTGGAGTATTGTGTGCAGTTCTGGTGTCCTCAACATAAAAAGGACATGGA
>JAOEHY010006448.1:0-17383 GCA_025447955.1 Psilopsiagon aurifrons | reverse complement strand
AGTAACTGGTTCAAACTTAAACAGGGGAAGTTTAGATTGGATATGAGGAAGAAATTCTTTAGTGTAAGGGTGGTGAGCACTGGAATGGGCTGCCCAGGGAAGTTGTGAATGCTCCATCGCTGGCAGTGTTCGAGTCTGGGTTGGACAGAGCCTTGGGTGGCATAGTTTAGTGTGAAGTGTCCCTGCCCATGGCAGGGTGATTGGAACTATGTGGTCTTAAAGTCCTTTCCAGCCCTAAATATTCTATGATTCTATGATTCTCTATTAGTCTAATACATTACATGCCTTAGTTTAGAGCACAAATAGCTTATGTGTCATTTAAAATTAGTCTACATGTACAAATACATTTTGAAGTTCTAGATGAGAACCTCTCAGGCAGCCTTCCACTTATCTAATTTTCACCACCCCTTAGTTTCAGCTTGCAGCCAAATACTAGAGCTGCTGTAGTAAGGTACTCACTTTATGTAATCTTCTGACAAGGTATTGGGTTTCCCATTAATGTTAGGATTGTAAAGCCACTCATTGATTTAGCTTCATTACAAAGATAATGACTAGATATTTTTCATTCAGAGATTTCTAATGAGAAATGGCTTCCCTATTCATTAAATTGTCAAATTCTAATGGACTTGTATTTACAGGAATCTCAGAAAAAGTGGCCAGCCTCTGTCTGACACGCTTGCAGGTAAACAGTGCTTAGGATGCCACAACATTGCACTCAGCTCTCCATGAGCTTGCTTGGATCCCGGACCAACAGCACATTGAAAGTGAAGGCTGTCAAGTCACATATACCCTGCCTTATTCTTCTCAAATAGCATGTTATGGACCCTGCAGCTGATGGGATTATATCATAAATGATCTGGTATAATTGTGCTTCTTGTGCTCTAAATAAAGTTATCAGAAAAAACATAATTGGTCCTTCCAATTATATTCATTTTTACATATATAGGTCTTTCCTATTTTAGTCAGGCTTGGAGTAATTTGCCGAAATCTCAGGAGCCTGTCTATCGTGCTATTGCATCAGTATAAGATGGTAAAGACATATTTCAGACACAAGTTTTAAATAAAAGTAGCTGAAACATTAGTAACCTATCATGCTAGCAAATTATTTACCAAACACCAAGGGCTGTGAGATCCAAACATTTCCATGTTTGAACACTAGCCTTCTCAATAAAGGACCACAGGGTGAGAGGCTGTCCTAATGTTATGGTTGCTATTGATGTCATCAATCAAAGGTATTATATTTCACCATCTAGTCTAAAAAAGAATGGGGGTGGGAATTAGACTCAATTTCTCTTCTTCATTACTCTGCAAACTGTATTTCATTAAAAATAAAAATGTCCACAAAACAAGCATAAACCAAACTAAAATAAAGCCAAAAAACTCCTAACAAAAATCCAAGATAACATTCTTCTGTGGCTGTCCCTTAGACAAAGAACTGTTCACTCAGTGTTAGTAGCAGCCTGGGATGAGATTTTGTCTTGGTTCAGGCATGATCACTAGGAGGAAGTGCAGAGTAATGGTTTTAATCTTTTCAGGCATTTTGAAACTGTAAACCCAGTATCAGCTGCTGTGCTACCTGGAGCAGAAAGCAATTTGATTTTCAATTTCTAGCCTCTGTATCATGTTGACTAAAGGACTCTTTCCTGGGAGGAAACCCTTGCATGTACATATTGGCCCAGACTTTTACGAAGATCAGCAGTATTTCTGCTGAAGTCATTGGAGCCAGCCAGAGACATTGGAGCCAGGCAGAGGCATTGGAACACCAGCAGGGCTGGTGTTAACGAAAGGAAAATCCAGCAAAGCCTAAGGAAATAATCCCAATTCTTCACATTTCCAAAGGATGTTAATTGTCTGAGAGACTTTAAAAGCAATATCATATGAAGAATATTATAATTCTTTTTCCTTCTGTTCTTACTTTCTCTGCAGGTCAATCTGTCCCTAAAGAGAAGAGGCAGATCCTCCTCTGTCCTGGACATCCCTTTGGTGTCTCTCCTCAGCTCCATTGTGACAGCAAATACCCTCCTGAAGCATGAATTGTTCAGGATCTGTTATATTTTTCCTGACAATTTTGGAAATATTGACATTTTTTAAAAAAATAGCAAAACATTTCAGGGAAGTGTGATTCCATAAATAAAAAACATTAATTTTGAAAGAAGTCTCTTTCCCTTGCTTTGACCTTGTCCTTACTGCAGTTCCTCTCAGCATAATTTCCAAACATGTGGATGGTTTTTGGTACCCAACTGTTTATGACTGTTTTGCACATGTCCTTTACATGGAATTAAATCACTTCTTACTCTTATTTCTTTCTTCCTCACCTTTCCAGGCCTCTGTATTGCCCAGTGGCTATTTTTCCCTACTCAATTAACCTTATGTTATTTCTTTCCTTGGGCAAAAACACCTCATACTGCAAAACAAATGTCCCTTCTGATACTGTTTGCTCTTCTAATAATTACTTCATTAAACTTTCTTTTTTTTTCCTTTCATTTTTGTGGAATGGCTAAACCATCCAAAGCAGTATAGCTTTATTAATTAAACGTGGCCTTAAAGAAAACCTATAAAACTCGAATAATATTTTTATGTGAAGAAATTAATTCTTATTGATTTTCAAGTAGGCTATGTCAGTAAACAAAAGTAAGTTGCACAGTTTTTAATAAGGATTTTAGTTTCTTGCCATGATGGTGGTAGAAGAATAGGAAAGATTCTACAGGAGATATTTTTCTGATATCTGGGGAAAAAGAAAAAGGTGCAAAAAATGCAAAATAACAACAGATTTATGTGCAAGGCAAAGTGAGAGGAAGAAATTAAATCAATAATGATGCTGCCCAGAAGTATATGTGGGAGCCTGAATAATTATTTTCACACACAGGTATTTAAAAGTAAGATTAAGACAAAAAGTTGTTTTTTTTTTATTTGACTTTGATATAAGTTCCAAATATACTAACAAAAATAAGCAAATTAATCAAAATTAGCCTCTTGTGAAATTAAACAAAGCATTTTGAAATTTAGGGACTGATGCCATACACTTTTAAGACCCTAACACTTTATAGTACAGGCATATGGCCTTTTATGTGCTGCAATATTTTTACTTCCATCAACACTAACATATCTACACGAGGAGAAAAGCAGCTGAGTAAGATATATTTAACGTTACGTATTAAGAGAAGTACACCAACTGTTATTAGCTGAGGATTTAGAGCTTGAATCACTATTCTATATGCTGTATATAAATATGTATACATGGGGACAGAGTTGATGTATATGCATTTGTGAAAAGATGTGGATGTTAACTTCACAGAGACATAACAATTCGCACCAGCTGTGAATCTGCTTGTGGTAATATAGGACAGTAATAAACATGTGAAATATGATAACATTTTTCCCTAGAGTAAGCATTTAGGGGACAGCAGCATCAGACAGCATAAATCCACGAAGCTGTGCTAACAGCAGGGAACCAAGCTAAATTGATATTTGCAGCAATTTATTCAAGCTTTTAAAACAAGTTTCCAGGTCTGGGAAGCTGAGGGATATGTCTGGGCTGTCCAAGCTGGGAATCTTGCTTTGAAAAACCATAACCTTTCTTAACACATACTAGCATGGTTGTTAAGCCCATCATAGTGTTACTTAACTACCCACTGATTCATATGCGTGTATACACACATCTATATACACACATATACATACATCAATTTATTTTCATATATATTCATATAGATTTCTCCACACCTTCTGATGGGTGTCTTAGCTTGTTGAAAAGCTTCCATTTAGCTTTATCTGTTGAGAGCTTCCCCCGCGGCTTGTAGGATCTGGGCTTGTGTTTTTAGAGCTGAGGGAACGTTATAGTCTCCTTTGTGGCTATACGTGAATGCTAACACAACTGCATTTCACTTTTAATTCACACATGCTGTCAGGAGGCACACACTGGGAAAGCATTCACTATGCAAGCTGATGAGTGATTAGTTATACAAGAATGTTTTTTTACTTCTGAAGAGATGTTAGAGTGTCTGCAACTGCATTTTGATTCAATAATTGGGTTTGAAGGACTCTTAAACCTATGAAAACACTTTTCAGTCTTTAAAAAAGTGGTTTAAAGCCCCTTTATGTTTGATTTTGACAGCTGCTAAAATCACTGCAGTAAGAGATCAGATAATCAGCTGGGGAAGTTCTTGGGAAGTTTGATACTGTTGTTTACCAAGAAAATGCTGCCCCACAAGTGTCTCAATTTTTTTTTTCTGTATTACTGATTCATTATAATATAAATGAGGTTATTTTTTATTATAGAATCGCAGAATGATAAAATGCTTTGGCTTGGAACAGATCTTCAAAGACCATCTAGTTCCAAACCTGCTGCTATGGATAGGTGCACCTGCCACTATACCAGGTTACTCAGAGCCCTGTCCAACATGGCCTTGAACACTTCATGGAGTGGCCTATCCCTGGGCAACCACTCTCAGGATTTCACCACCCTCAGCATAAAAAATTTCATGAATGGGTCCAAATCCGAAGACCACATTGAAAAGCTTATCTATGCCCTGCAGAGTAGCCATGTGCCATGAATGTGCCTCAGATTGATGGCACAGGAAAGAGCAGCTCCTAGGAGCAGCAGGACAAGGCTCAAACTTGGGGTTTGGAGCTCTGGCTTCTCTCTGGCAACTGGCTTGTCTATGCTGTGCCTTTTTGGTTAGCATCTGGCATTGTACTTTGTTTTCTTCATATGTCCAGGGGTTTGTGCAGAGAAAACAGAGCTAAAAAAGCCATGTTTATCACAGAAATGTTGACTTGAAGAGACCTCTGGAGATGTCCAGTCAAACATCCTGCTGGATGTGAGACTACATCAGGACTCATCTATGGGACAATCCTTAATTAATCAATGCTATTCATCATCAATGATATGCACCTAGATAGTTTATTTATAGTGAACTTTGACTAATCAAGACTTCCAGGTGTTTCAGGTATTCTGTAGTCGTAGTGCCTCACCTCACCTCTTAGGTTTGTGAGAAGTCTTTAAAGAGCTTGTCATTCTCCTATATTGCTTCTACTGGAAGCCACATTTTTATTTTCCTTACAACAAGCAAAGCTGTCAATACCAGTTTCTGTGAGAAGTCACAGACACAAAGATGGGAGTCACAGAAACAAAGTCCATGTGTGTGGCAATGAAGATTTATCAGTGCACCCTTGTGTGGTGGTGATTACACAGCACAGTTCCAAGGGATGGAACAGCTGGACAGCATCTCCCAGAGTATGTTATAGATAGAAAAGAATCAAGTCTTTGAAGCTATAAATTCTTCTGATGTAGTTTTACATTTGCTTTGGACAGTGCAAACTCACACTCATAGTTCCTACAAGTTTTCAGCTAGAACTACAGCCCTTCCACTACAGTTTCTCATTGGAAAAACTGAATTCTTATTCTAATACCATCAGAAAATCTCCAGCCTATGGAAGAATTAGAGCAGCAAGTCCCAGTGCATGGTTGAAACCATTCAATTTAATCACATTCAGACCTGTTACATTGGGCTGCCAGAAGTCAGGGAAGAACAGTTATGAGAAGAGCGACCAGTGTGCTGTGAACCCAAAAACATGAACAGAAATGTGACCTGGTTCCAAATCTGACAGGATTCGTGCCAGATGCTCAGATGATTAAACTAGCAAAACTTCGTCATCATCCCTGACAAAAGGGATGCCTGATACACTTGAAATGAAGGTCTTTGTGAACCATTTTATGAGGGTTCTCAATGCGTCTAGAGGCTTTACTCTGGAGAATGAGAGTAATACCCTGGCATGAGCCTTAGGGACAGATTGGTGCCCCTTAACCAGGAATTTCACATGAGGTCCAGTCACTCCCCAGTGACCTCTAGGAAAGAGCTGAGTAGAGGTTAAAGGCAATAGTTGGGCTAACATTGCTGCTCTGGGTAGATCAGCTGGATGGCTCATTTAGTGCTGAATTTTGTGCAACAACAGCTGTTATTCTTAAAATTGAACATTAAGAAGGAAATCCCATAGAGGGTAATACACTGCTTAAATCCTCAAATGAAGGGATATAATTTACCACTTCTTTAGCTAGACAAACTTAGTGTATCTCTAAGCATTAGAAAAGCAGTCTAGTGATAGGATGGAAACTATTCTCATAAAATTACCTAGGGAGGAGATAAAACTTCCACCATTAATTACCAGGAAAAATATCCCACATGTATCTGTCAGGAAAGATTCTCCTGGTGGTGAGAGAACAGGAAGTGATGGACTAGGTAATCTTCTGAGGTACCTTCAGCATGCATTTCCTGATGCTTTGTGTTGGGATTCCTACCCACAACTGCAAACTGAGTAATTAAGAACAAAATAGGATTAAGCTGATGTCCTCTGTGCTATTCCTTTCTCAGTTGATACTTTTAGAAGCTGTCTTATGTGTAAAATAAGAGTGTGTTTTATACAACAAGCAAGGAGAACATCTTTCCACTGTTCATACTGCTTCGAGCAACAAATTGTCTGAGCCATACATTATTTTATGTCAAACATAGTATAGATGGATGTCTGGTCTACCATGTTTCACTGGAATCAAAACCAGTAAATTGCCTTGCAGAAATTAAAACAAAATTGATGCAGTCCTGGATCAGAACTTTTATCAGCAAAAGCATTTAGTGTTTTTTTGTTTGTTTAACTTTTCTTTCTCCTCAGAATTAAACACAAAACCAAATTAATTAGTTTCTTGGCTGTTGGGCTGTGTTCTTTCTCTTCATATGACAGCAGAACAAAGGTTTCCCTGTCCCTGTCTGTGCACTGCTGTTCACTGTAAAACTTTTTTCCTGCTGAGTAAAAATAGTGCAACTAAGGAGCTGAGAAGATGACTGGTGAGAACAATGACCCCAAAATGTGAATTACAAAGTTTGCTGAAGAGTCTGTGTTTGCTTCCCAACAACCTCTGAATGCAGAAGACATCTTGACCTTGCCAAAGGCTACTGGCTGCAACTCTTCTTCACATCTATTCCTTGAACTTCTCACCGAAGCTGTGTAGACAGGGAACAGCTTTCTCCTGCTTTGCAGGTATTTGTTGGAAGATTGCTGGGTACCAGCCATTCCCTGAAATTTTTGGCTGTTATTTTCACAGAAAAGAGGTGTACTGCTGAACCCAGGACACATATGTTTCCTTTATCTTTTCCTCTGGCCCGCGTAAATGGAAAAGGTAGTATTTGTCTGAGAATTTACTGTGCAGTAACACACATATTTTAGACAGAAACAAAATAAAATCATTCATACATCTCATCTTCTCTGCCCCGTTCTTTCCTGGACTCATTCCTGTTTTGGCCTTACCCCCAGCCCTGACTGAAGTATTTCCCTGTTTTTTAACTGAATATGGACATTAGCCCCTACGCTTCCTTTGTCATGGACTCACTGGCTGTATCTTCATGTCTAGTCAGCAACACAAACTGCTAGGAAACTTGTCTGGTTCTTAAGCTACTATAAGCACAGATTAGTGGTTTGAGTTATTGTTTAGCATATAATAGCAACACACATCTACTTGACAGGTGAGAATTTTTTTTGTATTTGAGGATTAGAATATACAGGGGAAAATTCAGAAGATTTCTGAGATTCTTTTGACAAGGATATCTGCAAAAATGTAGCTTTCTTAAAAAATTTCAATAGTTTTGAGTGTGAATTTAGCATCAAGTGGTAGTGTAAGGCTGTGCTGGTCATTGCAACCAGTTTTTATTTCAAAATTGTTTGCTACAGCAGCCAGTCATAGACAAGAAAATCCGTAAACCAATATTGGTATTGAGGAAGATGGACTTCAGCTTGTCTGCTTTCTGTCTAAATGAAGACTAGACATTTTGTTACTGACAGAACATGCTGAACTAATTGCATTCAGAAACAAGATAGATACACTTTTCATTAGTGATGATGAAGCAGCTTCTCACACTGTTATTTCCCTAACACACGTGTCATGAATTTTCGCAAGCTGTTCTAATGTCTTTTGCTTCTTGGCACTAAGCTATCAGTCAAGCAGTCAATAATGGGCATGCACATTTTGGGTTCAGTCATCTGCTATCCTTGAAGAACAACTTTACCAGCAATTCCTCGAAAAGTCTGACAAACACTCTGTAGCTTCACACTTCTCTTGCTGAGTCTGTAATCAGTCTCTTCAGTCTGCAGGCTTTGCCTTGAATTCAATTACACTGAACTGATCTCTCAGGCCTTTTGCACATGATTTGAAAGACAATGATGGTGTTAATGAGAGCATACAGGTCCACATTGTGTTCAAATAGTCCTGATATTTCATTGGAATAGATCAGTATTTTATTCCAAAGAATACTTCAAAATACTGATTCAAATATCTTATCTTTTTATTTTTTAGCTGCAATTTAATGCAAGCTTCACAAGTACATGCTTTTTTGCTGAAGTTAATAATTGTCAAAAAATCAAGGCTGCTTTAATCATTTCATAACTCAGCATGAACTAGCCATCAGCTGTTAGAAACAGCTTCTAAAATGCGCAACATGCAAGAAAGGAAATGAGCACATTTTTGGCATAAGAAGACTAAAGAAAAGCTTTATTTTTTTTTCACAGCCAAAATATTGCACCCTGTGGAGCATATGTTCCCTAGAGAATATTCTGTTCAAAGCCACTCAGTATGTGCTGTGCCTTCAGATTTGTCAAGTGTCCTAACACATTTGATGAGAGAGCAATTCAATTGATCTTGACAACCTGATATAGATTTTCCTTTTACAAGAATTTTACTACCCCTTTGAAACATACTTAACTCAAAGGTCATGACTGATGACGAAAAAAGTAAAATCCCTGAAAAAATATTCAACCTTCCATTGATATTTTAATTAATTACCTATGGCAAAATGAAATTTAGGTGGTAAAGGTAATGTGTCTTGTACAGAGGCTATACAACATAAGCAATACTCAAATGTATTTTCAAAATAAATACTGATAAACTGTGCACAAATGAATAATAAATAACTCATAAACAATGCTCATAAACAGCACTCAAATGAGAAATACTTCTTCGTTAAAGCAAGATATTCTCTCCTTTTTGGATAATAAATTCTCTTGCAATGAGAATTATCCATGTCTCTGTACACATTCTTCTATTATTTCAAGGAACAGGTTATCTGAGAAGTAACTCCAGATTTCCCATAAAAGAAGCTTTGTGATTCCCAACTGGAATGTCTCCCTAAGTAAGCCCTTTCCTCCTGTCTGACCAATTTGGTGACCTTCTGTGATGGGGCTACGGAACTGATGGAGAGGGGCAAAGCAGTTGATGTCACCTACCTGGATTTGTGCAAAGAATTTCACACTGCCCCACATGACATCCTTGCCTCTAAATTGGAGAGACATCAATTTGATAGGTGGACCACTCGGTTGGACTGGCTGGATGGCCACACACACAGAGTTGTGATCAACAGCTCAATATCCAGTTGGAAAACAGTGATGAGTGGTATCCCTCAGGGGATACCGGTTTTGGGACCGGTCTTGTTCAACATCTTTGTCGGTGACATGGACAATGGGATTGAGTGCGCCCTCAGCAAGTTTGCCAATGACACCAAGCAGTGTAGTTCGGTTGACACACTGAAGGGAAGGAATACCATCCAGAGGGACCTTGACATGCTTGTGAGGTGGGCCAACTTCAACTTCACGAAGTTCAATCAAGTGAAGTGCAAGGTCCTACGCCTGGGTTGGAGCAATCCCAGGCACAGTTCCAGGTTGGGCAGAGAAGAGGTTGAGAGCAGCCCTGCAGAGAAAGACTTGCGAGCATTGGTCGGTGGAAAAATGAACATGAACCAGCAGTGTGCACTTGAAGCCCAGAAAGCCAATCTTATCCTGGGCTGCATCAAAAAGAACGTGACCAGAGGGTAGAGGGAGATGATCCTGCCCCTCTTCTCTGCTCTCGTGAGACCTCACTTGGAGTATTGTGTGCAGTTTTGGTGTCCTTACCATGGAAAGCACATGGAACTGTTGGAACAAGTGCAGAGGAGGACCATGAGGATGATCAGGGGACTGGAGCACCTCCCGTATGAAGATTGGATGAGAAAGTTGGGGCTGTTCAGCCTGGAGAAGACAAGGTTGTGTGGAGACCTCATAGCAGCTTCCCAGTACCTGAAGGGGGCCTATGGGGATGCTGGGGATGGACTTTTCATTAGGGACTGTAGTGATAGGACAAGGGGTAACGGGTTCGAACTTAAACAGGGGAAGTTTAGATTGGATATGAGGAAGAAGTTCTTTCCTGTGAGGGTGGTGAGGCACTGGAATGGGTTGCTCAAGGCAGCTTTGACTTCTCCATTGCTCGTGGTATTCAAGTCCAGGTTGGACATAGCGTTGGGTGGCATGGTTTAGTGTGAGGTGTCCCTGCCCATGGCAGGGTTTTGGAACTAGATGATCTTAAAGTCTTTCCAATCCTAACTTTTCTGTGATTCTATGATTCTTTGAAATATCTCTGAAGCAAAAATAAATCAGTCATTTGATAATCCTTTCAAAATGCTAAAAACATTTCAGTTCATAACTGAATTATTTTCTTTCCTTTCTAAATGACCTGCTTTGTTTTGCCCATCTCTGCCTCTAAACACATTAATCTGAAACCTGGGATATTTTTTAGCTTACAAGCAAGATTAAATTTATCCTTCATGACACTAGACCTATTAATTGGCAATAAGGGACCTTTATACATACAATGCAATAAAATGAATTCACAATTCACACTTGCAGTGTACACTACATTTTCACTTTTCACAATAGCTTTCCTTAAGAACTGATTTTCTTTTTCTAAATGTCATGGTTTAAGGCTGTCATGCATTTTGCTCACTCACTCCCCCCCCTTTCTTCCCCCCAGCTCCTGGAGGGATGGAGAGGAGAATTGAAAGAATGTAGATCTTACGGGTTGAGATAAAAACTGTCCAGTAACTAAAGTATAACACAAACCACTGCTGCTACCATCAATAATAATAATGATAAGGGAAATCTAAGGGAAGAGAATACAACTGCTCACCACCTGATGCCAAGCCCGACCCCCCTCTTCCAGGTCTCCGCCCTTAGTTTTTACATCCTGGGCATGACGTGCTGTGGTATGGAATACCTCTTTGGTCAGTTTGGGTCAGGTGTCCTGTCTCTGCTTCCTCCAAGCTTCCCCTCCTCCCTGGCAGAGCATGAGACTCAGAAAGTCCTTGGTCAGACTAAACATTTCAGCAGTAATTAAAAACATTGTGGTTATCAGTGCTGTTTCCAGGCTGAAAGTCAAAAACACAGCACTGCACCAGCTACTAGGAAGGAGAAAAATGACTGCTACTGCTGAACCCAAGACATAAATTCTGAAAAAAAACCCCATAACTAAAGTAGCATTCTTCAAAACTCAATTTGATTTCAACAGATTTTTATCTTTTTCATTTCTTCATCTGTTTTCTTTTTCCCTTTTTGTGTGTCTACCTACATATGCACTTGTCAACAAAGGTGACACCATGATACACAAATGCTGATAAAAAAGCAGGAAAATGAGAATAATATTCAGACATATATATGTATTATTGTCAATGAATAGATAATTCCCTGCTATAAGGGAATCCTTAGTAGTATAATTTCCACAACTGGGTGCTAGAAATCACATGATTATTAATAGAGCATGAGCACATAGGGACGTGATTTTAGTTGTTTGGATAATATTTGAATTATTCTTTTTGAATGCCTTGGTTCAAGGGTTGATCTTTTTGCTCTGCCTTGCATGCTGGGATATTTTCATTATGCGTTTATCAACTAACTTTTTTTAGTTGTGATAATATTTCTAAGCTTTACATCAGAATGATGTTTTGGGATATATTTTCTTTTTCTAGGGTTCACTTTATTTTGATCTATGACTGTAAATATGGCTCATGTACACCAAAACTGTATATTGGTATTTCCTGGCTGTCAAGTAATTCCATCAATTTATGGATTATTCACTGTGTGTAAGCCTAAATAAATGACTAAATCCTGATTAACTGGCATCTAATTTGTAAATAAGATGGAAGAATTTACTCCGTAATTAATGTAATGTTGGTGAAATATAATGCTAGTTCTGGCTGCTTATGCAGGTGTTAGTTAAGTATGATTGTGAATGCTGCTTCAACATCAGAATTTTATGGTTAGCTCCACAACTCTACTATAGTTAAAAGATATTTTCTAACTTGTAGAATGGAATGAAACAAGCAAAACTTCAGAAATATAGCTGCAGTTTTAAATTTCAAAATATCAGTGAAACCTCAAACCAACTTACAATTTTTTTTTCAGATTTTGATGGCTTCTGGTTTCAGATGTTCTATTCCTTTCTCTGCCCACTGTTCAGAAGTTTAATTACCTTCATACTTGCTTCATAATTTTTTTTCCCATAGCAAATGATGATAGATTTACAAGATTCCTTGAGCAGGGCAAGTCACTGAGTTTCTATACTCATCTATTTGCTTGCTTCAGCTGCCAACGAAAGGACAATTTTTCATTTGATATGGAGGTTTGCACATGTTGCCAACATAGCTGTCTTTGAGGTTACTGGACTAAACAGTCCGTGACCTCTCACTCTTCACTTCTCATATTGCATGGTTTCATTCTTGATTCAGTACTTCAGAAATATTAGCGCTGGAAGACATTCTTCCCATCTTTTCCTCTAAGCATCTTTCTCTGTAAGATACACCTACAAACTGCGAGGAAGAATGGAGAGGGTGTGTCATACACAAATAATATCTTCTACATAAATGTAAACAAATTTTATCCTACTGGTTTTGTAGTAGAAAATCACTCCAAACTACCAAGTCACAGCTAAATCTAGCAAAGACCCTGAAAGGATTCAAATAAAACTTGAAAATTTGCCTAGTGCCAGAATCAAAGCTTACAACTCATGTTGAGTTAATGTTGCACCAGGAAAACATAGCTTTCAAGGGTGTCACTGATAACATGAAGTGAAAATGCTTGTAACAAAAAATAGATTTTCACAGGATCAACTGTCTATAAAACTATTGCAAATACACCAGCTGACGGGCGAGAGAAACATAACACCTTCCTAACCACCATGGGTCAAACCAACCTAAAGCACCAATGATTGTTGCAGATATTCTCTTCAGCTGGCCTGGAGATTTTTTAATCTGTAGCTACTTTATAGGTATGAACCCCAAAACTCTTGCTATGATCCCAGGAATATTGATCCAAAAGGATTTGTGTAAGACATAGTTTTTAAATATCTGAGCTGTGTGTTAGAAATAGTAACCTAATGTGTTAACATTCAAACATGGGTATGTGTGTGTGAGAATATGTGTGTATGTGTGCATATATATATAAAAATATATATGTGCATGTTTCTATTTATACACACACAACACAGAGCTCTCTCAGTTCTATTTTGCATTCCTCCAACATAGTCCTTGATGAATATTTGGGGCAATCTGTTTGCAGTTATTTGCAGGCTAGGGATGCCAAACTAACAAAACTGCAACACATATTCAGAAACATTACAGGTTTCCAAGGGGTTTTAATTTGTTTTTTTCCTGACACAGATATAGAGATATCGATAAGAATTTTCGGTTTCTCATGCCAACTGGATTTGTTTTTCAGTGAGTCTGAATATGTGTTTTTTTTTTCATTCTCCTCTTGTGATAGTTTAATAAGAAAGAAGATTAATGCAAAAAGAAAATGAGATTGCTGCTGTTTCACATTTTGTGCCTTACTTATATTAATAATTTAATACATCTAAGATTAGGTTTATTGAGGAAACAATAAATGTTTAATAAGTGAATGAGCAGTCCATCATAAATGTAAGGGCTAGTTATCAGTCTTTTGAGGGGGGAAAACTGTTTTTGTTTCAAATCATCTTAGGGGCACTTTATTACCATTGCTGCATCATTAACATCACACACTATTCTGCAGTGGGATGAGGTAACTACAAAGATATAATAAGATTTTAGTAGAGACAATATGCAATATCACAAAATGTGTGAGCCTTGGTGCTCACATTGAGCTTGGAGGCTGATATATAGTAATAAAGCTTTTTCCAGCCTGCAGAGGCTTCAGCTTTCATGATACTGCCAATCTCAACTTGAGCTGCTTTTCAGGCTAGAATTAAGCAGACGTCACTTGTCAGAGCATTGCACGAAAGGTGTGAGGCCTTGATTCAGTGCAATAGCAATATGGTTAATAATGGAAGAAGTAAGGAACATGTCAGTATCTCATTGAGGCCAAGGAAGGTTTTGGGATTTCAAACCGGTGCTATTGTCAGAGAGTATAAGGATGAGCCACAGACAAACAAAACAAGGAAAACAAATTAAAAATGTATTAGCAATGTAAAGGAATCAGAAACACACAGATAAGGGGAAAGCAAACATATTGGTGTTAAGTCCCTTGTTAATGCCTTTGAATATGCTAGAAGGATTTGTCTTGTACGCTTATACAACTACATAAAGAAAACACATTCAGAAAAGGCATGAGATAGGTGCCACTGACTCACCCCTCTCTAATTAACGAAGTACCTAGTCAAGGATGAACGAAGGACCTGCTCAAGGAGATTGATTGATTCTATTAATCGATTTTCAGTATTTCACCTGTTCCTTGTATGAACGAAACAGTCCACAAATTCATCCCTGGTGCTGCAGAATGATGACTCTGACCAGGACCTGAAAATGGCTCTGCCTCAGGGTGTAGTTTGGGAAGAGCAAATTTTGGCCCACTCCAGGATGAAATACTTCCTACTTTTATGGTGCTGATTCCTTCAAGATAAACATTGGTGTGAGAATTAGGTCCATCAAGCCTCCAGCAGCCTATATAGCAGGGGCATTAGTGTCCTGTGGCCAAAGGTGAAGATTAATGGTGGTCATGAGCAGCTTTTAGCCCGGTATCCAAAGACTGATGACCTTAAAACTACTTGGCAAGTACTTTAAATGACTATTCTGACTTGACCCCAGGAACACAAGTAAAATGTTTGCTACTGAAGCTAATTGCTCAGGAAATTGATGCCTAGGGTTAGATAGTTTAGAAAGCCAGCAACTCCCAAGCTAGAGAGAGAGGGGATAAGAGCAGAGATTAAAATAAAACAGAAAATTCTCCCTGCTGCATATTCTCAGCAAAATATTGAAAAGAATCAAGTCAAAAGCCATTTGAGTTCTGCTGTTGGGGAAGACGGAAGCTTATCAGGAGAGCATGAGCTGTGAGCCTTTGTGGGAGGCACCTCAAGATCTCCTCACTTGGTACTTTCACTAAAGCAAGGAGTTCTCTGATGAAAAGGCATCCCTGCATCATTTCCAGTTAAGAGCTTGAGCCTGAAGATTTGGAAGACTGATTCAGCCTTCAGCTTGCCAAGGTTTTCCAAATACATTGCTCCAAGTATCATCTCTAAAAGACAATGAACAGGAAGATACAATCCCTTTGGCTGGGGCCTCTGACTCCCAAGAAACAGCAAATAAGGTATCAAACACTTATCTTAGCATTATCAGCTTTCTGATTAGCTAACATATTGCTAAAACAGAAGCTTCAGAAGGGAAAAATGTGGTTTTGTCATATTTAAAGACGTTTTCTTCAGCCCAACGGAGAACAGCACTTAAAGAACTGTTTTCTTGAGTCTATTCAATGAAACCCATGTTCTTCAGAAAGTCCTCTATGGCCAAACAAATGGCTAGGTGGTAGTGTGGGTTTGCAGCTGGTAAAATGTGCAATTGTGCAGTGGTATGGCCACCTCTGTCATCCTTCCACAGCACTTTTTTCTCCTGAGACTCTTTTGTGGACACTTGACTGTGCCCCTGCTGCTTTGGGAGCACAGTCTTTAGCTTGTACTCAGACCTCAGACATGCTGACTCCTCACTGCCTGGAAAAAAACCATCCTCAAAAAAATTCAGTGTGCAAGGCTGATAGGTGCACATTCGTTGTCCTCTAACATGGGGAATAAAAAATACCTCGTATTTGCAAAGTGATTGCTGCTTAGACAATGCTGGGAAGTGCTTTTGTTGTGAAATCCCCTTAGAAGGACAACTCAACCGCCAAAGCGGACAGTAGGATCTGTAGGAGCCCATAAGTGCTTTGCGTACCCTGGAGAGTCACACATGAGGAGCAAGCGTACTTTCATGGAAGTGCAGATCCTCAGGCCATGGTCAAAAGGTACATCATTCTCAAACCCCACCTGAGAGTTTGCTTTGCTGGGCACTGTGCAACAGCCTCCCTTGTTTGCCTGTCAGTCTGTCAGTTTGGAAGGACTGCTCTCTCCTGCAGAACCTTCTCTACATAATATAGAAGTCAAAGCCTTCTGATGCAGTGGGAATATGAACACTTATTTAAAAGGCCATCTTCACATACACTTTCTTAGCAGTGCCCTGCTTCCTGAACGCTAATGCTGTATTAGATCTGCTTGGGAGGGCTGAAATTTGTGACAGATGCCACCTGATGCAATGAATATGAGCCCACATATACTGCTCCACAGGGACTTCTGCAATATACTGTCGTCACTTATGCCAGGTTCCAGATTTAAATGCCAATAAAGAGTTTTTAATGGATCTCATAAATATGATTTCACAGCCATCAACTGTTGCTATTGGTTTCTGTAGCTTTGTGAAGTAGTATAAGAATATTATGAAGATGATAAATCTGCAAATCTGCTGAGCCATCTAAAAATGCTGGAAAAATAAGCAGATGTGATATATGCCTCCTCTTGCACAAGAACTTGCTGCCCAGAATAGATGCAACTCCTGACCATGGTTCCTGTTACCACTGCAGATTATGGGGTTCATATGGAAAAGGTCCTAAAACTGACAGACAGAGCTGGTGTCTTCTAGCTTTTCCAGTTAATAAGGCTGAGCTGTCCCACTTTAAGAACTCCTCTGTTTTGCTTTCCAGTGTCTGGAAAAGAAAAGGAAGTTAACTACAAAAGCCCTCTTTCCACTTCACTCCTCATCTCCAGGGCACTTGACTGTAATCATTCACATGAGCTGCACTGCAGAAAAGTGCCACTATCCCCTTTTTAACATATTGTTAAATTAACAATTTTACAAAGTAACCAACAACACTGAATGCTATTTGTCATTACTGATATGAAAGGATTATACCACTTTATCCTCTATGATGCTTTATCTTTAATGCAGCCGTTGCTGTCATTCAACATTTTGGGGAAGGGGCAGGGCAGGGGGAGTACGTAAATATCAGGAATGATGCAACAGTTACTGTGAGGAATCACCGCTTAACTGATTGTTGTGGGTTCAGCAGTAGCAGTCATTTTTCTCCTTCTAGGTAGCTAGTGCAGCACTATGTTTTTGACTTTAGGCCTGAGAACAACGCTGATAACACCTATGTTTTTAGTTAAGGCTTAGTGATGTTTGGTCTGGCCAAGGACTTTCTGAGTCTCATGCTCTGCCAAGGAGGAGGGGAAGCTGGGAGGAAGCAGAGACAGGACACCTGACCC
>JAOEHY010006447.1:0-28543 GCA_025447955.1 Psilopsiagon aurifrons | reverse complement strand
GAGGCATGAAGATAACAAGATAACATAATGAAATTACAGGGTTTAGGGTAGAAGGTGGAAGTTGATTTAGAGTTATTCCAGTAAAGATGAATATAGGAAGGTTAAATATGCAAAACTGGAATGTCACAGTACAATTTTTGAGTCTATATTATAGGCCAGTACTGATTCAGACACCTTTTCATCTCTTTGGTTTAGTATACACACTTAAATAGCATCACGCCCAATAAAGGCAGAAGACTTATATTTGATATTTCCTTGGATTTTAAGAATTCCTTCTCCTTGCATTGCACAGGCATTTATAGACACAACTAAAAGATATTAGGTTCTTATAGTCACTACTGTCAACATTAATCAGATTTAAACGATGATGCAAGTTGAATGAACATCAGAAAAGGTTTTGTTCATTCCAGATAACCTTTCAGCACCAAGGGCTTCAGGACTTCCTTATTCTGGCAGGGTAAGAAATACCACATTACTTGAATATCCCTCTCCCTTATCTAAACCAAGAGGTGCTGAAGCATGTGAAAATACAGTGAGCAAACACTTTCCAGCTAAACTCTGTGTTAAGAAGAGGTTTTGCTGATGGATGATTTCCACTACACCCAGAGTGACTTCCCTCTCACAAGTATCAATGGGAAGCAAGTCTAGTCCACAAAGTACACTGAGATTTTACTGTGTTATTCCACACTTTTTCCCTTTTTTCTCCCTATCACACATTTTTATTCCACATACCTTTCTCTGAAAGCCCATATAAATAACAACAGTGGTTTCCTGATCTCTCTGAAGCAGATAGATGCACCTGTGGAATTCTGCAGTGGCCAGAATCCAAAAGTAATTCTGGATCAGCTTGACATTTGGCAATTATTTCTGCCATTGGCATCATCAGACTTTTCAATCTTGAATTTTGGGTTTCCAATCCAATTTTAGGTTCAAAAGCAAAATCCCAAATGCAAATAGGCAGTGGCTGCTGTCTTGGGGAAAAAAAATCAAAGCAAAATCTCACATCCAAACACCCTCAGAGCTTCAGAATAACAGATTAAACACAAAATAGAGCAGACTGCTGCTAAACTCTTTGATGGCAGAAATCTGGATTTGAAATTTGGGACGCTGCAGTATTTGAACCATGGTCGTTTTAGAGAACATAAGATGGAACTTTCATTGTCTCGCTTATAGAGAGACAGTCTATCTTGAAGCTATTCATTTGCATATATCACGTAAGGTGGAAAATACCTGAATTTTATCAACACAACACACGGAACTATCAGCAAGGATCAGTGTGGATTTGAATCATGGTCGGGGCAGCCACATCAGAGCATTCCCATTCCTGAAGATGGTCCAAAAGGATCTGATAAAATCCACTCTAAACTCAGCACTGACTCATTTTGCCAAGCAGTTGTGCCCTTTTTCACACATTGTGGTATTTAGATATTTGGAATATACACAAAGTTTTCACAGTTAAATGATAATCATGTTGCCAATGGTATAGATCTGTGCACGCTTTTCCTCCAGTACAGCCATGTATTGACACGATGCTCGATGCAGGAAGTGACTGACAGAGTTCTGAATAGTCAAAAGATTTTTCTTCCTATTTCTACCATTTATTCTATATGAGAGACTGGAACCTGTTCAATACGTGTAATAAGCATAAACTCTGGCACTTACAATACTACTCACTAGATTAATCTAAGGTAATACTTTTTTAAATGCCACTTAGAAATAAATGGTTGGAGATCTTTCAAACTCAATGCATTTAGACTGAATCAATGCAAACCTTGAAATCAAATTCAGAGACTGAAAATCAATATTCTCCCCACTCACTCTATATGCACACTCCGCCTCAGGAAGCACTTTACAAGTACAGGAAAGTGAAGCTGCATCACTGGGATGGTCCAACCCCTTTCTTGAAGTGATTTTCTTCTCCTTTCTAACCCTTTTCTCCACACTTCTATAGCAGACAATTCGCCCAGCCAGTATTTTCCAGTGTTATTCTCTTTAGGTGGTTTGTACTTTTTGGTACTAACTAATTTCCAAGTCTTGGGAGACAATTTCTTAGCAGTTGCAATTCATCAAAACCCTACTCAGATGGAATTCTTGGGGACTGGTTTTGTGTCCTCTCTGAGGAGAGACTGCACAATGCACCCTATGCATTCAAACCACATTAAGAGCCTAGAAGTGTTTAATCAATATTATTCAAAAGAAAATGGAAGAGGCACTTACTAAAAGCTGAAGACACTGTCCTCAGTGCTGTCACCAGAGTTCTGCCCTTCTACTCTGTTCTTGTGAGACCTCACTTGGAGTACTGTGTGCAGTTCTGGTGTCCTCAACATGAAATGGACATGGAACTGTTGGAACAAGTCCAGAGGAGGCCACGAGGATGATCAGGGACTGGAGCACCTCCCGTATGGAGATAGGATGAGAAAGTTGGGGCTGTTCAGCCTGGAGAAGAGAAGGCTGCGAGGAGACCTCAGAGCAGCTTCCAGTATCTGAAGGGGACTACAAGGATGCTGGAGAGGGACTCTTCATCAGGGACTGTAGCAATAGGACAAGGGGTGATGGGGTCAAACCAATCAGGGTGCCCAAGGAAGTTGTGAATGCTCCATCACTGGCAGTGTTCAAGGGCGGGTTGGACAGAGCTTTGGGTGGTATGGTTTAGTGCAAGGTGTCCCTGCCCATGACAGGGCGGTTGGAACTGGATGATCTTAAGGTCCTTTTCACCCCTAACTATTCTATGATTCTATGACACTGCAAGCACAGGCCAGGGGACAACCAGAAAGGGTGAACACTCAGTGCACTCAAATGGTCAGGAAAGAGTCTAAGTGAACAGTGACTTACAAACATGAAAGGCCCCACATTCTGCAATAGGATGTAAATGACAGAGGCAGAAAAAGCTTTTTTGAGGGCTCCAGGAAAAGAATTTCTTTTCTTCAGGTACGCTGTCACATTCAAAATAACTTGGATATCTTTAGATAGTTTGGGAGCAAACGGGAAAAGCTCGGCCCTATACCAGCTGCTTCTTGGTTCAAAAAAACAAAGATCAGGTTTTATTTGGATTTACAACCTACTTCAGCTGGGTTTCGGGGGAGATGCTGGGGAGACTTGATCGCTATGATTTGGGGAAACTTACTGGGAAAGAGGGAATAAAAAGGTAGTTCATAGAAGCCAGATGGGGAGGCCAAGAATCTGGCAAATATCCCTTTCCCACATTTCTCCTAAAACTCAAAATAAATCTGAATCTCTGTGACATCTGAAGAGAAGTCTGGCTATTTCTTCCCACATTATGTTTTCTTTTTGCTCTCTTTTGCACAGGGTCCTACGGGAAGCAGAGTCTTGTGCCAAAGTAATGCAAGGAAGCAAGCTGTGCTGATAATCTCGGGATGGCCCCCTCTCCTCATGAGATATCCAGCCCAATGCCATGTACACAAGCAATGCAGAGGGCAAGACTCACTGGTGTGCTCTGGCTATCCTGGCAACATAAGGCAGCCTAAACCTCGCTCCACTGGCCAGCATATCCGGATTTGCAGCTGCTTTGCATCATCAGAGTGAAGCAAAGCTGCCAGAGCATCCCAATGAATCTGGCTCCTGTACTTTGAAGGAATTCAGCATCAGTTCATGAACTTATCAGCATTTTTCCAAATCAGACCTCCAAATCTTTTGAGATTCACTTATCACTGAAAACCAACATGTCTGTAGAAGAGATCTGTCAGAGGACACACACAGAGAACTTTATCCAGCTTCAGAAGCCAGAGGAATGTATAGTTTTACTCTACCAAAGCACCTAGCCTTAAAGAAGAAAGTTAGCATTCAAAGTGCTGCTGTATTTTGGACTATGTCAGTTGACAAAATAAACATAAGTAGTAACTTCTGGTACTTAACAGACAGATTTTTTTCTGATGCCTGAGAGGAGCAACACAATTCAGGGCATTTCACTACCAGTGAATCTCTAATGAGCGGGTAGTGGCAATGCCTGCCATACTGACTGTCAGGGGATATCAAATCTGCTCGCTTCTGACTCAGTAATTACCCACCAAAAATGTAGATCAAGTGGTCATCACCCAAATTAGTACCTGACAAAGATTACTTTTGGAAAGGCTGACAGCTAAGAAACAGGAAATGAGTTGTAAAACGTTATTAAAACTTGAAAATAACAGCTTTAAGGTATGAGCCACCATTCAAGCACACAATGGAGCGAGGGTAGGAAACGGGGCCCGTGCAGGGAACTGAGCATCGAGCGGGGTTGATGGCTGGGGACTTGTGAACAACAGGGGAGTGATTCATGCTGCCACGTCCTCACCCAGTTCTACTTCCTCCCATCAGATCTGGCACGTTAATCTTTAAGCCCTGCTGTAGATCCCGCTGAACTGCACTTATGTGGCATTCAGAGAGCCATGTTGCATAGTTCAGCCTGGGATGGGGATGAACAGCCCAAAAGTAAAGAGCCGGTTCTCCTTAGGACTTGGAAGAGAAGGTTTTAATACACTGCTCTGCCTGCCACAAGCCTTCTCCGGGAGCAGCTGCAATCTCTCCATGCCTCAATTTCCTATTCACAAGCTGAACATGTCTCTATTTGAGAAAATTGCTGAAAGAGAATTAATTTAAGCACCTGCAACAAACTACAGCCCACTCAAGTTACAGTAAGTGCTGTATATTGACAAAACTGAACCCAGGCCACTAAAATCATGCAAGAACAAAGCACGGGCTGACCATTGTTTCCCATGTTCCAGCACCATTCAAATACAGAATGGAAGTGGTGATGATGATAATAATAATCACTGTATGATGCACATTTCAGTGCCAAATACTTTGCAATTAGCTGCAGGCAGCACCATGGGTATGTCAACCATCTCTTGTGAAAGGTGGCAACCAACTGGCTCAAAGCAAACTCAAATAACAGTTGTGGGAGCAAGGTTATTTTAGTGTTTTTGCTCCTGGAACCTGAGTGCAAACCACCAGTCCTACTGCAAGGGGCCTCATCGTATATTCCCCCTTCCCCTGGCTGGGCTGCAGTTTTGTTTTAAAAGCCATGGCTTAAACTGAGAAGTGGGAAAGGGAAAAAAGCCTCTTTTCAGTGAGCAACATAAATCAATCTCTCCCTCCTCTCTTTTTTTTTTTTGGAAGGAATATAGATAAGGCTGAGGCAAATCTCCTAGTAACTGCACCTCTATTTCCTAATCAAGTCTACTTCTTTGCACTGGAGCTGACCTGTTTGTAGCCTTAACAGCCCTGTGAATGCTGGATGAGAGCATCAGTGCTGGGTATCATTGGACATTGGAGGTCAGAGTTAGACATTTGCTCCCACACCCCATGGGAGAGCTCTCAGCAGAACACTTGGAAATAGCAACACTTGGAAAGAAATCTGTATGTTAAAGACAGGCAGAGACAGAAACAAAAGGATAGAAAGAAGTTGTTGATTGCTCGCTTGCTAAAAGGCTCACCATGAAGTGCTTCAGCAGTCAAGATTAGGACTGGTGTTGCTTAAGATATTCATTAGCATCACGGAAAAGAGAGGGGAAGGTGACAAAATTTACACAGGGTGAAAAAATATTTAGGTTCCTCGTGATTGCAGAAGCTTAGAAACCTGCGCCAGATGCGCAGCACGGAGACAGATGAAATTCACTGTTCATAAATGCAAGGTAATGCATATTTGAATGAGTAATTCTCAAAACTCATGCACGGGGCTAGGTTGTAAATTAACTAACCACTTGGGGAAAGGAGAGGGAGGAGGAAACATGTGCCACTCCGGAAAACTCAATGCAAAAGCCATTGGAAGTAGCAGTCGAAAGAAGAGTAAATGTGTTGTTGGACCCTATAAAGAACAGGATGGAAATTACTACTTCAAATACTATGTTCACTGAATTAGTGGATGGTGTATCTTGTCTGAAATGCTGTACCAGGCTGCATTCAACTCATCTCAAAGAACCATAAAGCTGAAATAGAAAGGGGCAACAAAAATGATTAGTGGCAGAAGAAAAGACTGGGAAGATTGGGGCTGCTTGGTTTATTGAAGAGAAATAAACGGGGGACATGAGAGAGTTAATGAAAGTTACAGAGAAGATCAATTGCCTGTTCCTAGTTTTCTCTCCTAATGCAGCAATGTGGAAAAACAACATATCTAAAAAGTAACAAGGAAAATATTCTTTTACACAGTTCATAATTAACCTATGGAACTGATTGCCACAAGATATCCCACTGGCAAAGGGCTTAATATGATATAAAATAGTTTAATTTAGATGCTTATGTGAATAATGAGGACATCCTAGCTAGGATTAAGATAAATATCTTAGAAAGCCTGAAAACCCTAATGCTTTGTGACAGAAATGAACCTTGGGCTGATGGAGGTTGGAGAGAAACATCCTCTTTGGGCAGTAAAGAATGTCTTTTTCTTCCCTCGAGTGATTTGGTACTGAGCATTCCTCAAAACCAGATTGGGGGCTGGAGAGACTGACAGTCCAGTCTCACCAGGCAAGTCTAAAGCAATGTCGCTGTGCACTGGCCTAAAGTTTGCATCTCCATCACCTTCACTGAAGCCAGGATTTCAGACCTTGATTTTGGGAACAGTGCTATTCACTGTGGTGACAACGGGAGAAGAATTTGGGATATGAGACTAAGAACTGATGCAAAGCAAATTAATACCAACTGCTGGGTATACTTTAGAGTGGGGAAAACAGTGTCTGCTACTTTATGTCACCAAACCTGTCCAGAATTTGGTTTCCATGCTCATTTTGCTCAGTAGCTGCTAACACCACATTCACACGCAAGTACAAATAAAGCTCCATAATCAGCTAAGATGTCAAAATCCTGACAGTTCCCAACCTCTGAGAGAAAAAAGGGGGGAAAAGAGTTTAGTAATGATAAAAGAGAAAAGCTATTGCTGCCTAAATCCCTCTGAATGGGAACCCGATCGCCTGGGTACACTTGCAAAACCTGATCTGGAGCTTCAGAAAAGCTTCCTGCAAGAGCCACTGGGGTCTAAACCATGGCCCACCCAAGTACAAAGAGGGTTGGGTTTTTTTTTCCTCCCCTTTACAGCTACCAGTTAAAGAAATGTCTGCAGTACATAACTGAATCTGATTCAATGATTAATATGTAAACAGAATTTGACTGGCTCCTCTTTTGTGCTTATCGCCAAGATACAATCTGGCACAACAGTTTTGTTTGATAGACAGCCCTGGCCTCTGCTTGTCAAGTAGCCAATAGAAAAGAACATTATTACCGTATAATCTCGAATTAGGCTGTAAAATAGTTCAATTGTGTGACACACATGATGAGAAGATTTGAGAGTTCTCCCGTGTTTACACAATTAGCACTGCATATTTGTTAAATGAAGGTATCGCTATCACCTTTATTATCATATCCCTCCTCCTCCTCCACTGCAGCGCCTGCTTCTTGTATAGCCTCCCATGTCTTAACTTTTCAAAGGCTAGAGTAAAAGGAGCCTGCATCTCTGTGAGGATTCTCCTACTTCTGTGCTATTCCAATAAAAGGTATCAGAATCCCCACCCTTTCTCACAGTGCTTCAAATAACACAGCTGCTGAGGTGCAACTCAAGGAAGGAAAAGAAAGCACAAGAGGGAAATGGCCTCAAAGACCTGACTTCAGGTGTATTTAATCCTTCCACTACTGGTTTAAAAGTATTAAGTAGCCATAGGCTATCCCTGGGTAGAAAGACAGTTCAGTGACATCCCTTTTGTAAATATGTAGCTGCTCAGCCTCCTCCTAAACTCCACATTGAAGTCTGCTGCTTTTTCAGAGTAATTCAGTTTGAATACTGCTGACTGTCTGTCACTACAGTCATATGTCACTGGTAGCAGTACAGAAAGCCTAACCCCCTTCTCTAATGTCACTGCACACAATTCATTTTTAAATGCAGTGTAATAGTTTAGGAATACCAGTAAAACAGTGGGGGGACAGGCATTTTCAATTTAAAGGGTGTGTAACACCATTTATTAGAGTGTATTAGATGAGCCAAACATGCTTCCTTGAGAGGGGCACATATGGTACAGGTGAGACTTGCAATAACACAGTTCCAGTAATTACCAAGATGCTTAATAAGAGCAGAGAAGTTTTAAACCAAGGGGCAGGTTGTTGCTAAGAATGCTACTTAATTGGGTGATCCTTCTCAAAGAGCTTGGTACTGCCTAGAACAAAAGCATCTAAATCCATCCCAGAATAACCACAGCCACAAACCCAGGCTCGGATTCTGTTCACCCTGCAGAACCGCATCAGAGGTTCACCTCAGTGGATGCAGATGTTGGAAGCAAGCTGGGAAGAGCTGCGGAGAAGGTCACAGAGGTCTGGCTGCAGGACTCTGACTGGGACCTGCTTCTACAAAGACACACTTGGCTCTAAATTTACACTTTCAAAATGTCTTGAGACTTATACATAAAATGAAACCCGGACATTTTATGACCCCAGCTGTGCTCTCCCCAGCTCCCCTACAGCTTCATTCTTGGTAAGGAGATGGCAGAATAGATTGTAGATTTAGGCTGTGCAAGATAGGCACGCTGTCCCTGCAAAAAAGCCTGATCCATTTCAAAGCAAACATGAAGCACTAAGCAGTAACCAGACCCAAAGAACTTCTAATATGTGGACTAATCTTGCCCAAAACTTCAGCTTTCTGGCTTTCTGACTTAATTCCAAGTGCAATAATAAACACACTCTTCTGTTTACAGCTCCATAAATAGCGCCTTGTGTTTGCTGAAACAATGCAGCTCTGGGCTGTCTCTGTGATCGTTTATTTTATATCATCCTTTAGTTGCCATTTATTTACATTTCTGGAAACAGCTACCCCATGAAACAAATGGCCTGTTTTGTTAAGTCATGGTCAAGGATGTTTCCTTCAACTTATCACATCTAGAAATGCCACAGACAGAAATGCTTTCAGGCTATTTGCTAAGAAAACTAACATAAGCTCCTTATCAGAAAATATTACATTTCCCCAAAAGGGGAACTGTTCTGTCAGTTTTTCAGGCCATGTGAAATTCCTTCTTTGCTATGACAGGTCACTGAACAGAACTTGATGGCACGCAGTGGCTGCCCAGAACGCAAGCCAAAGCCTTCAGCTACACATGACTGCAGGTAGTGGCATAGATGTAGCAAGCCTGTTTCTTCTGACACATCTAACCCGAGGGTTATATCCTGGTTTGAGGGCTTTTGTTGTTTGCTTGGGGTTGGTTCAGGACTTTCCCCCTCCCTTTTACTTTCCTCCTTAGGATGCATCCACAAGCAATGCAGATGCAGCGCTGAGCTGCGTGTGCCAGCCTCTGGTTCACACCCCAAGAGAACTGGCCCCTTCTAAACCTCACGTGCCCTTATCCGTTCCTACTCACTATAAGCAAGCCAAAAGAGGAACTATGTCCCATTATTTCTGGTTTTCAGAGTGTTTTCTGATTTTTCAGCCTACTAAAACCAACATATAAGCAACTACAGACTGACAATTAGAAGTTTAATGCAAGACACAAGAGTTCAGATAGTGTAGTTGTATTCCTCAATCGAAGCAGCTGATTTCCAGGTAGAGTTCCATGAATTATAAAGGTTGCTCGTGTCCCTAAGGGCTGAGAAACAGCCCCCCCTGGGATCAACACTGTACATGCTTTGTTATACACATCTGCATTAAGCTTATGAACCTTGAGGAGAAGCTCTCCATAACAAAGGTGAGAGCTCCAGTTGGCAAAATACTCTCATTTCGTGGTGGTTTAGAGACTGCAGAAGAAGAAGCTGCTCTGCTAAATCCTGACACACTGGCACACGGGGCCATGTGACAACACAGAATACACAGGCACAACTGATTTAAGCAGGTTTCCCTTGTGTGCTTGCAGAGATCTGCTGGATGCAAGGTTTAAGCTACAGGCAGACTGTGGGCATTAATAGACAAGGAGAAACCCAAAGGAACAACTGGTGAGACACACTTTTTTTCCAGAGAAACTACAGGATTTAATCTTTTCAATTCGATTTTGATTCTTCCCTGTCTGTCTATCCGAGTTCAAAACTCATTTCTTCTATTTTCAGGAGAGTATTTTCACTGTGGATGATGAGGGGCAGTAACAGCTAAAGTTTGAAATAAAAGCTTTACTAGCTGCCACCCTTTGGTTCATTCGTGACTCTCACTACGTTGCCCTTTCTGCCAATTGTTACCGGTGTGCTGTTCGGGATTTACTGCCGCAGAGGTCCAGACAGACAAAGCATTGTTATAGCCCATTCTCTCTGCAATATCACCAGCTCATCTTACATATTTATTACAATTTATAAAGACATAAATGCCCTTATGCTCTGGCCTCACCCTAAGAAGGACCTGTTAAAACACCCACTGTTTTCCTGCCGGCCTCCTCACAGCAGACAGAGAAAAGGCAGCACTGTGACAGGAACTGGTCATGGCTTTGCTGACGGATATCAGGCTGATGACTTCCAAAATCACAGCCAGCTCATGCTTAAATAGGCTCCTCATTTTCCTTGCTGGGGCTCAGGGGTATCAGGGCCACCTTGGCCAGGTCACAGACAACAGCAGAGGGGTGATTTTGTGGGTTTGTTAGAACTTTCCTTTTTGCATCACCCATTCCCATTTCAGGAGAGCAACAAATACCCTCTGTTATTTGAATAAATGTCCACTGCAAGATGGGAATTAAAGAGGCTAGTGTTTATAGGAGCACGGCTATTTGCTGCCAAAAATAAGCCTGATGTTCCTATTCAGGAATAGGAAATAACACTCTGACCAGGCAAGTCACTCCCCGATGGACTTCCTTTGAATTTTCTCCAAAGGCTATTTCCTTTTCCTAAATGTGGGAAATACTTCCTGTCTGGGAAGAAGCACAACTCAAATGCTGAGGAGAAAATTAATAAAACAAATAAAAAGAAAACAAACAAAAGGACCTTTGTTCTGGAAAGAAAAGGCCCCAGCAATGTTCAGGAAACATAAAGAAACCCAACGGATGAGAGAATAGACAATTCCTAAATAGATTTCATGTAAGATGATGAAAAGTGCTTCCTTTGGCAACATGTGAAACGGTGAGTCAGAGATATATCCCTTTCCTTTTGGTACTGCTGCTTGTAGTTCATGAATAAGTAAATGATTAAGAACACTTCAGCTTTGGCATTATCAGATATATTACCTGTCTCTTGTTGTTTCAATCATGCCTAGAGCTCTGACCAGTGTAGAGGTTCTCTATGGCTTCAAGCTTTGCTCAGCTCTGCTGAGCAGCAGGAAATATTTCAGAGTCCCCCAAACTCAATGCTGCACTTGATCTGCATGGATTTATAGACCACTATCTTTAATCGAGACATTCCCCACTCGATTCCAAGCTGGATCCATCTATACTCACTACTCCAGCGCTTGCCTGTGCTTTTGTCTGTGTGCACAGTTCAGCATCAGTGATTTGGATTGCAAAGAGTAATCTATTAAACCTGGAAATTTCCAAAACAGCTCCCAAAAGTTACCATACGTGGATGTAGATCATGGGAAGAAAAAGTACCTTTTTACAACATCTATAAAACCCTGATTATAATAAATGTCTGCTTAATTAATACATCAGGACATAAAGCCATTTATTCTCCTCTCATTTGCTATCATTCTCCCTGTTCAGATTTAATAATGCAAAGAGGTTGCTCAGATGCCAAACGGTAAAAATAATAAAAATACATTCATCATTGATAGGAAAAGCTGCAATAGCAGCAGTGCTGCCGGCACAGAGAACACAGCCGAATTCCTGAACCAAAATCCAAGCTGCCTTTCACCCCCAAATCTCCAAACCATACAAAGAAATCTCTGCTATAATAAATAAAGCAGCCCGGAGAACAGTGAAACAAGTGCCCAGAATAACCATTATTACAATATGCACACCATAGTGTGGGGGGGAAGAGGCAGAGAGAGGAAAAAGCTTTCAAAATGGTTAAATTCGTGAGAGCTACAGAGCCTCAAATTGAAATTATCTCACTCTGCACTGATAAATAAAGTGGCTCTGGTACCTAAATCATGACACTAACTATATGTTTCGATTTTTTTAAGTAGTGATTAGGTGGATACTCAGGGGAACTTACCAGCCTTCACAGAGATAACAGACTCAACTTAATATCAACTTAAAAAGAGACTTGAATTCTAACCAATCTCATGTAATGAATTGAAATTCTATAGCTTTCAGAGGTAAAAAAAAAAAACCCTCAACCCAGATAAAAAAGCGATGTGGCTCCATTCTCTAACTTGCTGTCAGGAAATATAATTTGTGCTCTTGGTGATTCACCTAGCTCATATGCAGCATGCAAATTTATTTCCCTAATAATCAGACCTGGAGATTGCCCAAGAGGATTAATAGCATCATTCCTTATGACCGCCAGGATATTATGCACCTCTGACATGGAAAAATTGTGTTAGTTCTACAGAGAAAACGCAAGGATATTTGTCCTGCTAGACAATATAATAGGCTGGTGCATCATCAGATTACAATGTCATTTCAAAAACCTTGAATACAAATAATGTACAGTGGGGGAAATGTTGGTACAACCTCCCTTAATTCAGTAGCCTTGAATTCACATGTATTTTTTGCCCATGGTTTTTTTTTTTCCCTCCCCTCTCCCCATTAGAGTCGGTAGAACACTGCAAGAAAAAGGCAAAGGTATTTTATATTAAAACCATATCTTTCTGTTTGTTCTTATGGTTATTTTTTGAGAATAGCCTACACGGACACTGCAGGATAAAATAACATAGAAATCCATGGCTTCCAGTTTCTCAAAGAGCTGAATACACCCACAGCTCCAGCGTACTGTATTCCATATGTGAATACAGAGCAATTTATTTGCACAATTGCTTAATTTTGAGGCGCGAGTCAAAGCAACGCGTTCTGCGGGCTCCGGTATTCACCGGGGGAGAATTTTAATTTTGGAACTCTTTTTTAAACAGGTTGGTCAGGAATTGTCTAAAAAAAGCACAGTTTCCTGCTGTACTTTAGCCCAAAGAACACTGCCTCAGAGGCAAGGCAAAATTTCATTACTATGCGCATGGGAGCAATAAGATTAGCTCCTATTGCTGCCCCTAAGGTGGAGCAGCAGGAGGAACCAATGGGACGATGCTAATGTGTATGTTAATAGTATTCTCCTCGAAGAAGTTGGGATAATTAAACATGTACCATCTCTTTAAGACAGAACTGCACACATTTTCTTTGGATGGGTGTTTACAAGATTTCCAATTTCAGGTCACAGCCATTTCTGAGATTGCTTAAGAAAGAGATGGGAATAACTTATCTTATTCATGTATTCAAAGAACCTTATAAAATGTGCAAAACATAACAGTTTTAAGGGGCAAAACATACATCTTGCCTTGACAGACCTGCTTTGTTATGTGGAAGTGTTGTACACTGACCTAATATATTGAACATTTTTAGCTAATACACCTTGTAGGAACCAGCCTTTAATGTGATGGATTTTATAGTATCTCATTAGGATGTGTTTATATAACCTGATACTAAACACATTTTCAGATTCATGTTCCTTATTAAAATTGTGAGCCGTATTGATTTTTAGTTGAACAGCAACAGCGTCATTTTCCTATTAAGAAAGGCTGCTCTGAAGTTCTTTTCACAGATCACAACTACCGTGACACAAACAGCGCCCGTATCTCTCATCTTTCTTTACAGCCTCAATTAGAAGAATGAGGATGTGTTACCCCACCTGCTTTGCTATTGGGTGAGCAAATCTCTGCCTCCACTTAGAGCGCCAAAAAACATTTTTATTCATTGGGTTGAGGGGTGTTGGCTTTAAATACACACTCGTGACAAGCCACCAAATGGTATTTCTATTTTTCCTTATAAAGAACCGGGTGTTTTTAAAACCAAAATACCTTCATGCATCTGCTTTTCAAGTTTCCACAACAAACTGAGTAGCTATAGCGATGTTTACTCTAATATAACAAACACCAAACCTCAGCATTGTGAGCAGTGTGAAAAAAAATAAAGACTTTCACATCCTAATGTCTCCATTTTGTAAACCAGTCTTCAAAGGTAAATCTAATGTCAGCAGTAAATAGAGTGGCTCCAATATTTCTCTGAGGAGGCATGGGGAAATAATGATCTTTGAGGCACTGTAAATAGTTTATATTATTGGAAAGTCCTTGTAAGAAATGAAATATGAGAATTAAAAAGAAATAGAAACTCCACTGCTTTATTGTGAAGTTCGGGCGTTTGGAGGGAGCCCAAATTTTAAATGCAAATATTTAGAGAGAGAAATTATCACTTTGGAGACAAGGCAATCATACGCTTATTTCTGACTCTTATTGATTTAATGAACAGTTTGTTAATATAATGCCATTTGAGAAACGAGAAACAGACATAGAAGTGAGTAGGTGTTCATTACATTTCTGCATTCTTAAAATCAACCTTTAAGTCTTCAGCAGGGGGAAAAGGCTTCAAATTAAATTGCAACCCATAGAAAATACTAGATTTAATACAGCCATTTGCATGCTTTCAATGTAACTACACCTGTTACTTGTATTCCAATACCACAGGAGCAGTTCAGGAGGCTCAAGTAATTGCTATATTTAGCCTGAGAAATTTGAGGTCTGAACTGGTGCTCAGAAAGCAGATTTCCTTTTACTTTGCCCCTGGTATGCTAATTTACTCTTAAAAATTAAAGTTGTGTCAATGACTTCCTTCCATAGTTGATTATTATCCTGGTGACTCTCCCAGCTGATCAAGTCATGGCTAGCAGTGAGTTGGAAGTGATGTATGGAATAGAATTATGTGTGCAAATTTCTTTTGTTTCTTCTTAACCACAGAAATGGGTGAATTCTTTCAATCCCCACAACCCCTCAAAAAAAGAAAGTAACTTGATTTACCAATGTGTTTTTAATCAATATTAGGCTGAGCTTTGAAAGTTGACGATTCAGCCAACGTAAGACACTGCACCGAGAGAAAACACTGTTTTACACGTGTCCTTTTAAGCAGGCTGAAAACACCTTCATCTAAAAGACTTTGTTAGCTTTATCAGATCCAAGGCTCTTCTGTTTGAGGTGTAATTATTTTACCATTATTACATGCAGGGCTTTTAACAGAACAGTCGTTCCCTCTATTTAAGCAGTAAGTTTTATAATTTATTACATCTCTTTGGTCGTCAACTCGCTATACAAACAGTTGGTCACCAGTGACCAATTACATTAAGGTTAAGCAACATAACTTTAAATTAGAAATAAGCTAATGTATCTTCATCAAGGGCCTGCTGTGTTTTCAGTGCTGTTTATGAGATGATACTAAATGTGGATATGGAGCACGCTCACTGGGACCAATTCCTATCGGCCTGAAAATGGGAAAGTCTTGAGCCTGCTCAGGTCCAGAGCTAATTAATGGGATAACATCTGCTTTATGCATTCTGCTATAGTAATTTCTATCAACTTCGCTGTGAAGATGCATGGGAAACTATCAGAGAAATAAGTATCTATGCTGAACCATATTAATCTGTACTGAGTCTGAAAATGGGAATTTCAATTCTCCTATTACCCAGGGGATGGGCAGAGGCGGGGAGGAAGAGGGCGTAGGGCTTGTTTCTTGGCTTATACAGTTTCTGTGTTCATAGCATAGGATATATATTTAGTTCTTTTTGCATGCACACGCTTGCATAGACACATGCTATTCAACTGCATGTGGGCTTGTTTTGTGTGTGAGCTGGTGGGGGTTTTATAAGCAAGAACGCAGCAGCAGATGAAGATGACCATGCTCCTCATGCAACAATCAATTTTATACAGGAAGATGGTTAAGTGGCTTTATTGCATTACTTAAAAACACAGTGTGAATTGCTAAGGAAAAAATACAGTGCCGCAAACAGGCTTCAAAAGTGAGAAGCCCACTTCGTTTTGCAGCCTGTGTACTATGCAGGGTGGTATGAAGGGCCAGCACCTATTCAGATTTGAGACTGGAATAAATATGACATGAAGGGAACACTCACCCCCATGAAACAAAGGGAAACAGGAAAAATCAGACTCTTTTTCTGTAAACCTCAGACTTCCACATCTAGGCACCCCCTCATCTCATTTTTAACTTTCCTGTGCAAAAATTACTGGGCAATTTTAATTACAGTATGATGCTTAAATCTGCATTTTGCTCCTGAGTTTTTCCTGTAGAGCACAGGTTCAGACTGCTGCAGAGGGACATTACATTTTACACATATACGCTATTGTCTGTCTGTGCCTATATGTAAAATACATGAATGCACTGTAAAAATGTCTATATTGTAAACGCACATATGTTCATATAGGCACACATCTACCTAAAACCACACACAGATATGCCTGTCTGCATGTGTAGAGACAGATAAAAAGCCAAAGCAGAAACAGGTATGCGCCAGTAAATGTCTGAGTTCAGAGTGGCAAAACCGGAAGAAACCATACCATTTTCTTGATATTATTATTATTGCCTAAGCTATGATTTACAGGTTTAATTCTTTCAAGCTAATGCACACGAATGAATTGCATATGAACAGAAAAAGAGGAGGGAGGGCCTAGAATAATGAAATTACATTAACAGTCATTCACCTTTACCTAAGAGGTTATGAGTTCATACGTCAGCCCAATGGAATATTTTCCACCTTTTGTTTGCCATTGTGTACATTCTATTTATTTGTTTGCTACAAGGTATTGAAATATTTAGTCTATTGGGAATTAAATGCTGATTTGACTAACAGTGCTTATCTATAAATTAATGGTACAAACCATGGAGTTTTCTAAAAGGCTGTCACTCAGTTTTATGTAGGGAGATACTACTGAGACAAGATTCAAGGTCTTTCAAAGAACTCTTTAAATATCTCAGGACTGGGGAAGGAAATATATGATTTAGATAATATTTTAAACAATGACATAATTGTGTAAAGTCCTGAAATGAAATAGTGTTTGCTTCTGGCACACACAAACTGCACACTGAACCAGGAGGGTACACTGCACATGCAGCAGCCTGAGTGGCTTTGTTTTGAACTTTGGTGCGTGCGTGTGTCTATGGGGAGTCTGGAGAGTGAAGGAATGGGATTTACAAACCTACATAATGCACAGTTCTGATGCTTGAGACAAGGAAACACAATTGGGTTTTAATTTGCTTAAGCACACAAGATGGTCAGGTTCAGCTTCACCACTGTAGCAATACTCTGATTTGTAGGCAGGATTAATAGAAAGCAAACAGCCACTGTTCTTTTCCCTTGTCCTGATAATATGCCATGAGGCAATACAGATGTAACAGGGAGACTCCTCAGTTCTGTTAGTCTATGTACCCTGCCAGTGTTATTTGAACTCTTATTTTCCTTAAGGGGGTCATTCAGCTGTCCTAATATGTACACAGTGATAATATAGTCATACTCACCATAAAAAGAGCTTCAAAATTATAGTCAGCTTAGTAATAATGCAGTGCTGTGCTGGAGTGATTGGCAACTGTTGATCCAATTATATAACTGGTTGCTTCTTAAAATTCAGGGATATGAGATTGATATATAATGTGCTGTAAAGTGTAAAAGAACTGGACAGGAAATAAGGCGGGTTGAATTTTTGAGTGCTTTGATCAAATTAGAACCAGGTTGATGAAAGGAAATGCCTTGGGTTCTCTGCTTGAAGTTTTGTGTTATACAAAAGGCTCTTGAAATGATCAATTTTGCACATGTCACTCAAGAAATTTAGAGCGAACTAGTCTGTGTCTGTGCTGGCGAGAGTCCCTGCAATGGATCACTTACATTACCACTCCACACTGGACACAGAATCTGGCAGATGCTCAGAAATGAAAGCGATGATCCAAAGGAGGGGCAGTCACAAAGCAAAGGAATACCCCAAGTTTGCAGGTTTGCTTTCCAGGCTTCTGCACAGCCTTTATTTTGACTCAAGAAACCCAGATCAGGAAAGACAGAAAAGGGTCATCTGGTGAATCCCCCAGAAATAAATGCAGGATTATCTTTGCTGCTGTTCTTTTAAGCATGTATCTAGCTAACTCACTAACTAGCTTTCATCCATTGTAACCCTCTGCCTGTCCCCTGCTTTTAAAACAGCTACTATTATTTATGAAGTGCTGTAGATGTGCAGTGAGAAGCACAGAGACTTTTTGCTCTTATTTTTCCTTGAGGACAACTTGAAAGGAGAGAGAAAAGAGAGTATGAAAAGGCACCTTGCAGGTAAGGCTGTGGTTCTTCTGTCGCTTGGTCTGTCTCTGAAGAATGACTCCATAGTGGTTAGGCCTGTATGAGACACAACCTCTCTGGTACTTTTCTGGGATCAATCTGTCTGTACTATATGCTACTCAATGTAGTGATTTAAATCCCACAGTTTCAGTCTTAATGCATTAACATTTCAGCACTCCTCAAATACAACCTGGCAACTGGACTCCTCCTTATAATTCTCATCCTCAAATCAGGAACCAGGTAAGGTTTGAAGAGAGACACCTGAGTCCAGCGTACATTCATACCTCTGCCAAATATATAGTAAGGTCATTTACTAATGGATGCACTCGAGGTGGGGAGTAGAGTCTGGTAAAGAAACAGTTACATTCCTAAGCCAGGATACAACAAAATTCCTCACGACACCCACTGCGACAGAGGAACTACTGAAGGAGCCACAGACATTAAAGCTTGCTGACTGTCTGTTGCCCTCAGGACAGTACCTGCACGGAAGCTCTTTTGTTTTGGCGTAATTCCCTCTGCAAGGAATGCCTCCAGAAAACAGGGTTTCCAGAAATAATACTAGGGGATGGAGAGCACTGAGGGATTGGTGCAGTAACCTTCACCTAGGCCTTCCAATTCAGTTTTGTGTGAATTACATCAAATTGCGGTGGGTATTTGTGTTGGATGCAGAGGAGTTGAACAGCTGCCCATTTTTACACCAAAGCAGGTCTTTTGAAGTTGATTGGTGTTCCCCAGTAACAGAAACACTGCACAGCATTGAAAATGACAGGACATCACAGTGCAATTTCACTAAAAAAGATGCATGGGGTATTACATGAATAATATTTTTTTCTCAGTTCCAAGATGGGAGTTAGAGAAATGTCTTTACAATTTGTATGTGAGCTACTCCTCGACTCTAGTGGCAGCCATTCACGAGAGCACACACTAATAAGGTATCATTTGACAATACGGTAGAGGTCCGTCTTTCCAGTTCTATTATCTGTGAAAGATACAGCTCCTTGTGCCAACTTGGTTGCACAGCAGTCGCATTTTGCTCTGCAGCCAAAAAATCAAGGACCTGGCAACGGAGCTGAATGCTAACACACTGGGCCAGCAGACAGCAGAGTATGTGAAGGGGATGGCACTGCACAGGGAAGGAAGCATCACCTCTAGCCCTGCCCGCTGGCTGACGGATGCTAACTTAACAAGTACTCGGAAACAGACAGCAACAACAACGTGAGATAGGGCTGGAACACATGTGAAGCATTCCCTGCACAGACACACAAGCCTGGCAGCCCTTCTCCGGTCCAGGAATGGGAATACTCCTTCAAAGGTCCCCCCCTAGGCCCCCATGTGGATGTATTTATTCATTGTGTGGCAGAAGCACGGAGCTACTCGAGATGTGTACCAAGGAGCAGCACTAACCTGGGTTTTGGTTCTCACCGCGCTCCCTGAAAACACACTGTCTCATGACAACTTGTTTTGTTATGAAAACATAAGAAACAGGACAGAGTGAATATAGTTTAAAGAATAGCTTATTTAAAGTATTTTCCATAACATTTGCTTTTTTTCCCCTTTTTGTTAGATCACACTTAATACGATTCCACGACATCAATGCTGGAGATGAAATGGAAAACTGTATTCTTCTAAATGTGTTCCTAACATTCCATTTTTTACAGAGCTGCCAGGGGCTATTCTGCATTCCCACAACTGCTACAAATGTAACATATTGTTTTGCAATAAAAATTAGCTATAAAAGTGTGAAAAATGCCAGAGATCCAAATGTGAGAAACAAGAGAAGGGGGTACAGCTTTCGCACCCTTTTAGTGGCCATTTTATTTATTTTTCAAATGGAGTAGACATATTTATAGCTACTGTATTTCAATTATCTCTAATTTCACACATTTGATGCAAATTCCAGACATTTTAATTGCAAATGAGAAGGGAACTTATTTTTAAAAGTGGAGCAACACAACATTTCAGAGCTCCATTTTAATTCCAAATTTATCTCCAGCGCTGTTAAGAAACTTTTAAAACCTCATTTACACAATGACTTAAAATTAGGTGCAATTTCCAACAAAAACAATAACAAAAGCCCTCCACGCCAATTAGTTCAGTGGCCCCAACCTTTATTTCTCACTTTCTTAACTCTTTGCTTTTTTTAATCGGGATTTTTAGGTAGGGAAGTTGAGGAAGTTGAAATGACATTGTTAATGGGTGATACGAGTCAGCAATTTAATAGTATTGTCCATAAATGATGAAAATTAATACGTTACCCACCCTATTCTCTCTTTCTGTCTCCATGCCTTTGGTAACCTGGGACATGGGTTATTAGCACAATCCATGCTTAGCAGTCACTCAGTGGGAAATTCTTCCAAGAGGATAAACCACAACTCAGCCTTCAGCTGGGTAAAATCTCCCACTATGCATTAAAAGCGATAGTGACAAATGCTGGTCTTTTCCAAGCAGTATTCCCAGTAGCTGACTCTTCCTGAACATTAACAAGCATATGGCCTTCAATGCTAAATAAAATGTCTGGCAAATTTAAAACCAGTTGAACTTGTGTTGGTTGTAAGCAGGGGCGATTTCCTAATGGATCCTAAGGTTCCAACTCAAACTAAGGGTCTGGGATGTGATCCTTGATGCTGGGTTTGAGCAGATAGCATGTGCTGCATGTGAGACACCTGGTACATGTGCAGTTCCCTAGCAGCTTTGGCATCAACCAACCAGTAAGACCTGCTTTTTCGGTAAATACTGCCTTAAATTTTGCCGACCAAAGTCCATCATCTAGAATCACTACTCCCAGACAATAAAACATAGACTGGAAATGCACTCTCTTTAAGCAGAAGTACTGGCTTTGGTACTGTGGTTTGCCCTCAAGCAGTTACCCCGTTCCTTTCTTTTACTACACACATACTCACATTGATGTACACACATATGTTGGTATACACACACTCAATCACAGGTCTGAAAACACACGTGTGCCTATGAAGCTTTCTAAGCTGTAAATCCAGCACTTGACTTCTCACTAACCAATGAAATAGATCTTTTAAAGTTCTAACTACTTACTGAAATGCACGATAATTTTATTATAAATGGAAATTTACTGTCTGAAACGTGGAGTTTTTCTCTGCTTTCTTTCTATTTGGTAATTTATTTAAATGCATTCAAAAATGCATTCAAAAAAAACGAGACACAGCACTTTGGTTAAGACATCTGTATTTCATACCAACATCTTCAGACCTGTGAGCGGTTCTGTTAATAGTCTCTTTATTTGATTAGGGTAATCTGCTGCTGTGCTGTCTTAATCTTTATCCACTACCTTTTAAGCAATCAATATTTTAGGGTTATAGATTTGGAAGGGAGATGATTATTTTTGCAGATAAACTCTCTAGGCACTGTCCTGACATGGTGTGGTTGCGTATTTAATATCTTCTCTGAGCATTCACAACTCCAGCAATGGGAGAATCTGTCCAGACAAAAAACTTAAACCTTCAGTTTTCAAAGCTGTGTGCAGGGATTTGGCCACCTGACTCCTATTAATGTCAATGGAAATTTAGAGGTAAGAAAAGCAATGTCTTTTCCCTCAGATCATTCCTTCTTTGAAAGGACGCAGAGAACAAGAGAAAGGAAATGAAAGCAACTTCGTAGCATGGGCTAGTCCAGCAAGGCCTGCTCTTGAGGCAGGAAGGACACAGAAGTAGAACATTTGTTCACTAAATGAGTGAGCACAGATCAAACCAGCAAGGCACGAGAAGTTCGGAAAGAAAAAAAAAATGAGATTTTGTGGGTTTAAAATGTCATTTAAATATATATTTTTTAATTTTGCTCAGCCAAAATTATATGTGGCTTATGATATTAATTTTGCTGCAGATAAAATTAGTTGTCAGATCTCTGTTTATGGCCTAATTACCTTTTCTAAGGGAAAAAAAGAAGGGTAGAAGAACTAAAAGGAATAACAATAAAATGAAGTTATCTGCCTTCTAGCAAGGGGGAATTCTAAGTGATGCGGTACATGTGTGAATTCACTAGCACTATGCATGTGTTTCACATACATGAAACCAGATTAGCTTAGGCTGTTCTGCACTCTGGGCAGAAGAGCTTTGCTGGCCCTCATTTCGTGCCTGGGTACAGGCAGAACAGGACAAACCACCCTCTGTTACGTTAATATCACTGTAAATAACTCTCTTCTTGAAATATTTGTTCACTTGGATTCCAGGTTTGGAAACAGGAAATCATTTTTATAGTGCACAGAAGCAGGTTCTAGGCATGCCACTGAAAAGCTGCAAGACCTGAAAACAAATGGACGGAGCCTCATGTTATAGTGCTACAGACACTGGAAACTAGCACCGTTTGGTCTCATTTCAGTCCTCTCTGCATATTGCTTGATCCTTCAGCAAGGAGCAAGTACCACAAAGCATAATTAATAGCTTTTCCCATCACATTAATCTCAACATTGAAATCGATTCATACAGCATCATGCTAATCAAGTTGCAGCACAATGCCATCTAAACTATGCATATATATATATATATATATATATATATATGTATTCCTGGCAAAGTTTAGGAGCAGTGCATAGAGACAGTGAGTGAAACTGACCTCAGACAGAAGCTGGCCTTTGAAGCGTTCAGTGCAGCATAGCCATGAGATCTGCCCAGCTCCATTTTTGACTATATTTGACAAACAACAAAATTCTATGTGTGTTCATTTCACAAGATGTAAACGTCTCTTTCGTGGTAGGAAAAATCCTGCTCCCTGGAAGTGATTCTAATCTAATGTGACATGCGGTATTTGTAAACGTACTTTAGTGTCCCAACCTATTTACAGTGTTTACATAAAACCCCCCGAAATCTCCACATTCCTTGAAAAGTTAATCCAGTACAAATATTGACTGGCTGTCAATTGAGCATTATTGACTTGCTCCGGGACTGTGCTTTATTGCCTTAACTGATGAAACTTGTTTTCTTTGCTAAACTTAATTTCTTTTTGGCCCCGTCTGGATGAAATACTATTTGCTAGACTGCACCTCTTCTACTCACTGCTCTGGGGCTGCCTCTTCCAGTTAGCTGGAGTGGTAGCACAGCCAAAGCACTTTGCTGTATGCAAGAAGAGCTTGCAGAAGGAAGCCAGTAACGCAGTCTGCATCTAATCTACAGAAAGGACCTGTGCCAACACGGTCCTATCTTCTAAAAGCATTTGATCCAGACCAGCTCCAATAGAGCATCTGCCCTCATTGTAACCATGTATGGCCCTACAAAGCAGTGTTTCCAGAGAGGTTCAAAGGGTCTATGAACACTTCAACAGGGTCTGTGAAAGGTAACTATGAAAACCAAAGTGATTAGCAAGAGCTTAAATCCCCACAGTGGCAGTCTACACCTTCACTGGGAGCTGTTGTTTCTCCTTCAAGGAATCCCAACATTCTAAATCCTGAAAACCTTGGATACCTTTGCATCTTGTTAGCAGGAACAGTACAAATCAGCTTGTCCAGAAACCAAAGTTCATGAAACACACACACTCATCATGTTTTGAACACCAGAGAAAACATTATTCATCACTTCATGTTTTAAAATCTATGGTCTTCAGATACAGCATGACAGAAACCAAAAATAGCAACTTTCACAACAGTCCAATTCTGCAACAAATTCCATCAAACGTTTTAAGTTCTGGCCCCCGGATCAAGTGAAACTCACAATAAATCTGAGGAAGGATTCAATAGCATTAAGCTGCAAAACCTATTATGAAAGATTTATCAGAACTTACTAAAAATGAACCCAAAGCATTTCAGACAGTGCAAGGAAGGACCAAAGGGTGGAATGGCAGACAGGGAAGGTGGCATGAATGACGACAGCACATTATAAAGCAGGCATTTCTGATGTCAAAACAACATTTATGAAGGAATTTCCTCAAAAATCCAGTTAAGAAAGACACAGGAGGTTCATTTGTTGTTGTGGGGTTTCTTTGGAAAGAGATGTAACAGCGCAGGCACTTACCCTCTGCAGGAGCACTATCTGCTTTTCCACAAGGGGATGCTTTTCACAACACGTACAACTCCAGGGCAGTATTTGGTGCTGGGACGCGATGGTGCCACCATCTGTTCCTTCTCCTGTCCTCACCAACAAGCTGGTGAGAGAGGGGCAACGAAAGCAGAAATGGAGATATGCCATATTGCCACATCTTCATTTAATATTCTTTATGACATTTTATGTCTAGCTCAGGTAATGAGACAGTCCGATTCTTTTAATGAAACATACTCAGATTACCCTTTTGGGAACTGAACCAAGTCATGACAGTTTTGCTCTCAGATTGCCAGCCACACAGCAAGTTTCTTCTTGCCTAATTTGTTCATTTCTTTTTTATTTCAGCCCTTGCAAGTCACCTTTTCTACAAAATTTCCTTTCCTTTTTAATGAAAGGCTTCTAATCATCTGACAAATGGAATAATCTACCTTGTAACACCAGCGATGTTAAGAATGTGCCAGCCCTCTGTTAAGATACTCTGGCTAACATGAATGAGGTTAACATTATAGTGAATATTGAATAATGTTAATATGTCCATTAGTTCACTGGTTAGTAGGGTTTGGAGGCTGTGTTGGTTGCTCTTAAAAAAAATAAATCACGTCTTATAGGAAATTTTGCTTTTTAATAAAAAAGGGACTGATTTATGATAAGATTATTTTCTTCTAACTAAACACGTGTTATCATTCAAATCCTGTCAAACAAACTCAAGGTCTCTAAAGCAGTTTAGCTAACAGGCTCTATGAGTGCCACAGTAGAGCCACCCTAAGTCCCAGTTTGAAGTGACTGTCTCCTCTGTTTTTCCTTCAGCAGCCCCCGTGCTGCTCACTCTCACCCCACACGAGGAAGAAGAACAAGTGCTGCGTCAGATGGCGAAGGGACAAAGCAGCTCTGCCACACAAACCAACCTGCTAGGGAGACAAACTGATGCAACAGTGGCTCTCCTCTGCCGGATGTCACTAGGAGTTACCACTTCCCTCTAAAATGATATTTGGATATTAGCTGTGAGACGGGAAAATCAGCATCTTAACTGGCCACTTCCTTTTCTAACAGCTTTAGCCACAGAAAATGAAATTCTTGATTTATCCAATAGGTCTGATATTATCCTCATCCCTGTAAGTATGCTACTGCGTGAGAAGGGATTGTGCATCTGCAATTTAAGTAGCTGATGTAACACCTGCAGTTCTACCTCCAGCAACACAAAGTCTGCTGCTTTGCAGCAGCAGCTCTACCAAATTCTCCCATCCTGTCCCAGCCATAATGGTTTTCTCTCGCATGTTCTTCTGGGGGAAAAATGTTCTGTGACTTTTCCTTCCTCAGACAGACTTCTCATGTGCTCAATCAGAACACAGAACACTCCATGATTATTTCATCAGGCACAAAGGAGGATTTGCTCCTGCTCTGAGTCACAGCATCCACACGTTCAGAAGTGCAAACACAAACCCAGAGCACTTCACAACTGTCACTGGGGCTGCATGGTACCCTCAAGCTGCAAACCCCCAAGTCCAGAGGTGTGCACACACGTGTTGTGTACACACATATGTGTGAGGCACACATGCAGGGGCAGGATGGGGGCCATGGGAGGAGGGTGTGTAGCACAACAAGCCTGGCTAGCACTGGGTTTTTAAGGTGAGACACAACCATTTAACATACAGATGGCATATCAGTTTACATCTCACACTGACAGTTCCTGCTTGGTTATAGCAGGAAAGGGAGAAACAAATTATAACAGAGTCAGAAAGCTCCTGAAAAGCGAGGCTACAGGGGACCCCAGATGTACTTGAACCAACCACAGTCACACCATCAGCATGAGGTGTAAAAAGTGCCAAAACAAGATGAAAACACTGACGCTCCATATGTTAAAAAGCTTGGGTTTTGCTGCAGCCCAAAATCCTTTCCTCCCCAAATACCTCTACCTAATAATAATCATCATCAGCATAAAAATAAGCCCTCAAGATCAAATAGCCTGTGGTATCTTAAAAGAAAAAAAGGAGACAGGCTTAAGAAACCAAATCCTTGTAATAAATAATATATTATGAGTTAAGGAGATGAACTGACAAAGTGGCACACCTCTAATCTCTTCCCTGCAACAGTGAGAAGAGCTGAATCACTCACACAACATTTTTCTTTAAGCATGCTCAGGGATTGCTCTTACACTCCAGTTTCCCAAAGAATATCATGCTCTACTAATTTACCAGACCAAGCTAGGCACCAGCAGCAGAGTCAGTTGTGACCTACGATTTTATCTCATAAAAACAAAATTTCTGAACATTTTTGTACTAGAATAGAATTAACTCTTTCAGGGCAGGTTTAAATCAGGGATGAGAGAACTAAGCCATTTAACCGATGCAAACTCAATTCTCTCCCTGGGATTCAGAGGTAAGGCCCTTCCTCACAAGTCTCTGATGTTCAATGCTAAGTTGTCAAGCCCAGCAGCTGTGGCAGCTTGCTGATGGTGCTGACATCAAGCTGATGTAAATTTTGCATGTGGCCCATGCAGCACATCAAGGGCCATCTCACTCAGGGCTCCCAGCTTTTCCTTTACCTCAAGCTTGAACTGACACCTTCACCTGAACAGTGATTTTAAATAAGAATCTATTCAAGAACAAAAAACATCCAGCAGCATGGTGAAGATGCTAAACACATAAAGAAAATTAACTAGCCTGTATTTCTAAGCAATAAAATCAATGTCACCTTTCTACCCCTTCAGCCCCTCTGTCTAATGGCACTCAACAGACTCCTACTAGCGTTGTGCAGCTATTTTTGGCAACAAAGGGGTAAAGTCCGTGAGCAAGAACCTCCCAAATTACACCAGGCCCATACTCCTCCAACAAGTGCACATCCTTTCAGTTCTTCTTGTCTCAGCATTGCTGTCTGGGGAAAAAAGGTCTCTACAACGTTCAGGACTCAAAAGTATTACACTAAAATGCATCAATTCAGGGAAAAATACACCTTCCAAGTGCTAATTGTTGAAGGAGGGAATGCTTCTGGTGTAATACACCACACAGAGACTGCATAATGGAAACTCAGGCAGCAATAGAGAACAAAAGGCCGCGTGACATAGTGTTTATTTTTAGAATGAGTGACAGTTTGGCATCCTGGTATGATAGGTGCAAAGAGAACAGAACCTCAATTTTAACAGCCCAGAAGCTGGACAGATTTTTTTGCTGTTGCTGTTATGTAATTATTTCTAGTATGGTGTCAGCACACTTTCATGCCTGCATAAGCCTGGTATATGGTGATTGCACTAAAGGCCCCTGTGTCTCAATAGGTCAAGCAACGAATAATGAGAATGTACCTTGTTAATATTGGAACTAAGTTAGAAACTACTTCTCTGATGTGAGGGTGGCAATTCTTCACCGTGAGGGTGGTGAGGCACTGGAATGGGTTGCCCCAAAGAAGTGGTAAATGCTCCATCCCTGGCAGTGTTCATGGACAGGCTGGACAGAGCCTTGGGTGACCTGGTCTAGGGTGGGGCATCCCTGCCCATGGCAGGGGGTTGGAACTGGATGATCTTAAGGTGCTTTCCAACCAAAACCATTCTAGGATCCTATGATCTTTTCTAATCTCTTTTCTTACTCCAAGAAAGCATTCCAACTTGGAAAGGTAAAAGGGAAAAAAAAAAACCAAAAGAAAGGAAAAATAAAATAAACAATAGTGTTTTCTTAGCAATAAAGTAGCAGATTTCAAGTTAATTCTTTTTGACACTGGTTGGTTTAGTATTGCAGAGATGTTTGAATGATGCAATGATCATCCAAAACAACTGTGTCCACACAATTACATCTAAATGGAGTTGCTCACGGTCATCAGCTCAGAAGACCACACTGACACAGCTAAGGCTCATAATCCAAGCCAAACACATGCGAGTAGGAGAACCAAGGAAGTATAAGAATAGTATCAAAGGATTAAGACAATTCTGGAAAAAAAAAACCAAACCCCAAGTCAGAGGCAAATACAACTAATTGGGTTTGAAAGTTTGACTGTGCTTCAATAGTGCTAGAGGCAATCCAAAAGAAAGTTTAGAAACAAGAACATACTGTAGAAAATATTAGCTTGTAGCACAGTGTCTCTGTAGTGAAAATCAACTCGCCAAATCAGTTTTGTTTAGAATAGGGATTTTAGGTCCCACAGAATTCACCAGCACTCACCAACACTCCCAAAGCAATGCTCTTTCGCACTGATGGGATTGTCTCATATGGCACAAGAAGCAAACAAATGTCAGGGCCTGGAATGGCAGCCTCACGCTCTACTCTCTGCAGCCAGAATTCATCTTTTTCCTCCTATATCACACAGAATCACAGAATAGTCAGGGTTGGAAAGGACCTTAAGCTCATCCAGTTCCAACCCCCCTAACATGGGCAGGGACACCTCACACTAAACCATGCCACCCAAGGCTATGTCCAACCTGGCCTTGAACACCGCCAGGGATG
>JAOEHY010006443.1:0-47064 GCA_025447955.1 Psilopsiagon aurifrons | reverse complement strand
TCAGGCCACAAGTCAAAAACACAGTGCTGCACCAACTACTAAGGAGAAAAATGACTGCTACTGCTGAACCCATGACAATGTGCTTTTCCATGTGTTTTTTCATCTCTATTCCCTGCCCTTCCACAGTGCTGGCTTTCCACCTATGCCAATCTGAATCCCAGTTCAACTTATTTTGGCTTCTGAGTTAATCCGATTTATTTTGGCCTGAGCCAGCTCCTCGCAAAGAAGCAGGAACATCAGCACGATGGCAGGGGATGCTCACTCCAGCTGCCTGTCCCCTCTTCAGACACGAGGTGCAGCTCTCGAGTTGCAATCAGAGATATTCCTGCAGTGGAGAGAGATGGAGCATGCTTATTAAAATGTAAAATGTCATAAACCTATGGGATGCCTCGAGCTCTTTGGAGGGTGCTACCAGGATACATAATTATCTTGATAAATAGAAAAAATGCTGCAGTGAATGGGATGCAAGCCCACGAGCACAAGCACAAAGCACAAGAGGCAGGCACAGCCCTCGACGAAATGAGGGGAAATGACTGATAGGCACCAATCTCTCTAAAATGTATTTAGAAGATAGAGAGGCAGACAAAGATAATACAAATCATTAATATCCTGCCATTGTAATTAAAGCAGGCATCATACTTGGATATATAAATACTTCTTGAATATTTTTCACTTGCATCTCCATTCACTAGACGAAATGAGATAGTGTCCTTCAACCCCATCTGGAGATTTAAGTAGAAAGGCAACCACATTTCCTCCACAATGTACCTTGCCTACATAGTCTAAAGCGTAAAATGAGAAAATTTCTCATCAAAATAGCTGAGTCACTAGAACCAAATGCATCTCTATATTGGATTCAGTTTTCTTTTCAGGATAAGATTGGGAAAAATAAAATGCTATCCAAAAAGGAGCGGATGAACCTTGACATGCAAACGTGAAAGATTAAAGCCACAGCATTTGATGAGCAAGAGCACAAGGCTGACATCAGGGTGCGCTTGCTGAAAGGGAGTAGGTAAAAGCGTATCAAACTAAGAGAACCTGGCGTAACAGTCCTCGGGTAAATAGACAGAGTAGATGAACTAGATGACCTTTAAAGGTACCTTTCAACCCCAACTATTCCATGGTTCTATGAAATGGCAGCTGCTAAAGTGCATTTAGGCAGGCACAGACTGCATGGCATAAAGCACTCCCTAAGGTTTCTTAAGCCCTAACATTGTTTGCCTGGGGAATCTGTGTTTTCAGAGGTTTTTAAGAGCAGGTCACTTTTTTTTGCTGCATAATCCAAAGGCCCAAAAAAGGCAATGAACATGGTATAAGGCTACAGCAGGGTATCTCTGGTCAGGTTTTGGGGAGCAGTCTGAATCAGGGATAGAGGAAAGGCTGCCCTGCTGCTTTCACAACTGGATTGCCCAACATGTTCCTGGCCCTGGGATGGAAAAGCCAGGCTGCCCCTGCCTTTTCCTCTTCAGTCACTGTCCCCCCTGTGACTTTTAGGATTTGTTGAAAATCTGCTTCTTCATATCTGAAGAGGAAAAGGAAAGGTGCTCTGCAGCATTCCCATCCTCCCCTCCATGCTGTGTTTGTGGCTTCTTGACATGAGAGTGGAGCCCAGTTCCCCTGCAGTTGCATACCCAAACCCCATACCAGATCTGTGCTCAAAGCTCTCCTTGGTGCTAACGCCCTCCAAGGCCAGGATCTAGAATCCCCCTCTTCTAAATAACACCATGCATTGCAGCCCAGCTCCCCATCTCCCCAAGCCACATGGGACAGCACTGCATGCCAGGCCAGCCAGCCTACATCCCACATCCTGCACCCCACATCCCATATCCTGCATCCCACATCCCGCATCCTGCAACATTTCACATCCCGCAACTTGCCTCCCACATCCCATATCTCATATCCTACATCTTGCCTCCCACATCCTGCATCATCTCACATCCCGCATCCTGCATCCCACATCTTGCATAGCTGCTCAGCTTTTGAACTGGAGAGCTGGGCTGAGGCTGCAACAGGGCTTCTGGGGCAGCAGTGTCCCAGTGCCAGAGTGAACCTGATCATTCTAGCATGTAATTTCTGACAGCACTTTCACCCAGTTACCTTTCCCCTCCTGGATATTAGCAACATGGTAGTAATAAAAAGATGTGGGATGTGTAACTCGGAGCAATAAAGACAGTCAAGGACTAGATGGAAAGAGGTTACCTCATTCTTCAATCTTTCCCTGCCTTCTGCAGCAAGGGTAATTGCAGAGGTGCTGCACTGACGTTGGACTGCCTGACTCAGACCTTCAGAAGGCTGATTTAACAAGAACTCATGAGAGGAGCTATGCGGGGTGAAACTGGGTAAGTCTTTGTTTTGGTTATGAAGATCCTGTATTTTCCTCATTGCTACAGCTTGGCTTTTCAATAACAGCAGAGCAAGGACACCATCTACTCACGCAGTTATTCCTTTCCCCATAGAGACTGTCATAACAGCTGTCCAGACACATCCTGGTCATGCAAAGGGTATACCATCCATCACAGCCTGGTTGTAGTACTTTCATGCTGCTAAGCACAACAGGAGCAGCAGAACCAGCGGTGAGAGGCAGCTTTGCAGGGCACAGTACCCACACCACTCTCCAGGCAAACCCATGATGAGATGGTACCAGCAATTTCCCTCTAAACCCCACTGGGATTTTACACTGGAAGCAGCCTGTAAATGAAGTAAGTATTGCAACATATTTGTAAGACAGCTGTATTAAATGCTTCCAGATATAAATTCATCCATGAGACATGTGTATTTAGATGGGATCCAGGCCGCCCGCATTACTCTGCAACACTCCTCTTGCCATGATTTCCTCATATATCGTGTGTTTGGAAGCTTGAAACGTTATTATTTCTTTTGGCATTACAACTACATTTCATCTGTCAGCACTGAGTGCTGCAGGAACACACAGGGACAGATGGGCCTGGGCTTTTCTTCCTATTCAAATAAACACAGGCACTACCGATGAAAGCAGCTGCTGCAAGGTCATGCTCTGGGGCAAATTACTGACTTGCCACCTAAATTTCACCTGCCCAGTAAACCAGTTCTTCTGCAATGAATGGCAACAGGATGAGTTTAACCAGTGTTTAGGTGTCTAAAGTAAGCAGAGCAATTCTCAAGACGCTGAAAGTGGTTTCCACTGCCTGATGTGTCCATGGTTGTGGTACAGGATGGGAGCTCTTCAGTGTAAGGGGTTCTGAGCTGTCATAGCACACACTGCCATCATAGGGACATCCACAGCATTGAGCCAACCATGCAGATGATCTTTGGTACCCAATGTAGTTTAGCCAGTCCACCTGTCCAGGAGGTGAAGCCAAGACTCTTCTTACCCCTGTCCCCTTTCACTTTTCTCCACTTGCATTTCTGTGGCCATTTCCCCTTTCCTTTTGGAATTCCATGCTTCCTGCCCTGGCAAACCCCCTTGAGTTATCTTCCTCAGACTGTGCTAAGTGTCAGACATAAAACCTCTGAAATACATGAGAAAGCCATTTCTATCCCCTCCACCAGTGAAACAGAAAACACAGAGGCTGAAGGATGGATTAGACACCCACTTTTGCTACCACCCAAGCTCAGATTCTTGCTCCGTATCCCCATAAACGCAGGTTTAGCCACGCTGTCCCCTATGTTCCTTCCCTATCAGCTCAACACTTGACATCTCATTTGATTTCAAGACAACCTCTGTCCCCTTGGCTCCATGCTCAACAGTTGTTGCTGGTTATTGAATAACTACCAAAGAGACAGATGGGTACAGATGCACCCTGCCCAGTAACCAATGGTCAAGCCCATTGTCCAGGGACTTTATCACTAGTGAGAATTTCTCTGTTGTTACAGAAGTTTTGTCTGAGACTGAACCAGACTCCAGTGGCCTGGCCCCTCCATCTCTGGGTCTTAGGGCATTTCTAAGTTGTTTTATAGGTGACTGCTGAAAGGTGCTGCCCAGATCCAGACCAAATGGTCTGGTAATAGGGTAGGTGCCACAGAACACCCCAGAAGAGCTCCATTGGCCCTGACCAAAGTCTTAAACACCACCTCTCACTGTTCTCCTTATGTAGCTCTTGCACCCAACTATATGACACGGCTGGATTTATGAGTGTGCTACAGGTACATGATGGACCCACAGTAGCAATCCCACCTTCCAACATCCTCAGTCTCACGGAGCTCTCCTTCCAGTCCCTCCCACCCATAGACACAGGCAAGGCCAGACAAGAGGCAAGCTGTTTATAGACTGTTTCCTAGAAGGTGGTCTGTGAAAGAGCCTAAACACTATCTTAAAGCTGGTTGAGAGGAAAGAAGCCTGATGGAGGGACAGCTCTGGGGCACAGTCCATGAAGCACTGGGGATGAGGAGGGGGATCTGTTGCAGGATACACCACTTGAACCTAAATTCAAGGTTAATCCCAAGCACCATGGTTGACTTGTCCAAACTCTCTGTGACCTCACTTGATAACAAGAGAAAACACATGGTAACACTGCTCTTCTAACGCTCTTCACCTGCCCAATCTTGCTCAGCCCCACATTTTGAAAGCACCTTGCACAGCCACAAATCTGGCTCAGACAGCCCAAAAGTGACTCCTTGTTCTGCATGTTCATCCTTCTCCCACTCCTCAGGTAGGCAAGAAGCGCCAGCAGCCTCCCAAACTGAAACCCACACCCATTTCAGCCAGCTAGCCAGCCTGCACTGCCTCATCTCCTGAGGGGAAGCCCATTAATCATGGTGCTGCAGGACAGGTAAAGGATCATAAATAGATCTAGAGGCACTAGATGTGTCTCCTACACCTTCCATAGCCATGAGGTGCATGCAGCCAGATGCTCCTCCTAAGGAGTGTGAAGCTGTCATGGCAGATCGGGTCCCTCTTGCTCTGACTGCAGCCAAAGCCTCCTCTAAGAAATGCCCAACCTGACAGACTACAGGCTTCAGCCTCCTAAAGAACAACCTTTAATTCACTGAACTTTCGCGCAGATCCAGCTGGCTCAGCACAATGAGTTACAATTGGCATCATGGAGATGGCCAAGTGTGCGTAAAGTTAATGACCTTCAGTGCCTGCCAGGGATGTTCTCCAAAGCAACACAAGGAGAGGTGGTGTATTCTTTTAAACTGTCAATGGAAGTGTCTGTAATGACTGTAAAGACAGGCTCTGGCACAAAGGATGAAGCATGTCAGCAACTGGTGAGGAGAAAGCAGGATGACAAATGCCAGCCAGAGAATACAACTCCTCCTTCTTCTTCTTCCCAGCCTGAGGAAGCAGGGGCATCATCTTAATGTAAGTTACATGGGTCCAGCTCAAGGGACAGACATATCATGGAGATGAGAATGAGCTAGGACAGGGCTCAAGCAGCCACAGCATCCAAGTCTGGGGAGACATAAGAGGTTTTCAGCCATTGTCATTGGCTCTTTCCAATGGATCTTCCTGCCATGCTAACAAAAGCCCAGTGCCATGTGAACAGGTGTAGTGCTGCATGGGTCACTCATCACAGCTGAGGAGCCCATGGAATCACTATTTCTATAGAAATACTTCATATTGGCAGACTAGGAAAAGGGTATTTGCAGCCCAGGAACAGACTAAGAGGAGACAATAGAGTTGCTGTTTTCAAGAGAAAAGGGCTTTTCTAGAGCAACCTTCTACTACCAGCATGCAGAAGCAATGGATAGAACCCCTCTTCAGCCCAAACTTTAGTATGTACAATAGGAGATAACTGTTAGCTAGTTGACATGCCCAAGTGCCCTGGATGCCAACCTCAAGATGCAATCCCAGCAGTGAATGAGGAGCTCTGGAAACATCATCACTGCTGGAGCTGAAGGCCACTGTTAGAAACTGCCACTTCAAACGCATCAAGCCTGAGCATTTGTAAAGTATTTTATCACCACTGAGAACTAGGTGATGATGCATGTGACAGAGATCATGTACCACACTAGCTAATGTCAGCAAGGGTATCAATGTTCAGCCAGAAAATCTACAGCTGAACTCCAAAGAGCAGACAGAAACAGTGGGATGCACAGTCACACATCCCTCCAAAGGATATGGAGGTGAAGCCACCTGAATCCACAGGGCCCCCCTGTGAACCATTCAGCTGAGAAGATCTGTCTTTTTCTGGCACTGAGCATCCTCTAGCTGTGTGGCAGGGACGACAAATCCTCCCCCTTTGAAGGATCCATGGGTAACATTGCAGTGCCTGTGCTGGACAGAGGGTCAGGTTGAGTCCTCCTGCACTGTGCATGGTTTACTCTCCCATGAAGAGAATAAAAAGTCATGAATCAGGTTGTACATTTCAGAAGGGGAATCTATCTGCACATACGTGAAATGAAACTGTCCCAAATGGTGGGTCATACTGTGAGCTCTGAAGAGGGGTTGAGAGCTTGGAGAAGTTGCATGTAGATATTTAGGTGAAAAGGGAGCTTCACAGCAGTTCTTCCTGAGCAATGCCCTCAGCATTTCTGCAGTCTATTCACTCTTCTCTCTCTTAAAGAGCACAGGATCAGCCCAGCTTATGCAGGTGAGCACTTTCCCATGCTTGCTACACTCAAACTGGCAATGAGTAATGCACCAACAATCCCTTATGTGGGTTTGTAGCAGGCAGACACTAAATCTCCCTGAGCCTGAAATATAAATGATACCATCTGTACCTACACTTTGTCCTTGTGATCATTGATTAATGAGTAGGCCACAAGCCAGCTAAGGGAAAAGTTACTCACTTCACTAACTTTTAGACATGGTTGTGGATTCGGGTTGTCTCCAAACAGTGGGTCTTGTAAAGTCTTTGCATATATTCTTTCTGATAGAAAAAGTTAAGTATTTGAACTGGGGCTGTGCAGTTTCACTTCAGTCAATGATCTCCATGTCTCTGTGGCTGTAAAAAGGATAGATCTGAACTATGAACATCAGAGGAACAGTAGGTCTTTCCTTTCAGTAAAATGACTCTACTAGCAGAAGTGTGGATTTCAATTTGCCGTGGCATAATTTAGACTTAAAACTAAAGGAAAGTGCTCAGACATCAGCAGACCTTTGTCCCAAAGATGTGTTAGAGCCCCAGATTCAGCAGCCCCTCTGTGGTAGCCCCTCAGACTACCAGGTTCAGCAGCTGAGAATCCTCATGATCCTCATGATATCCCAAACACTCAAATGGGAAATGATTTCAGCACAGCTGGGGATCCTCCTCTTCACGATATACCTGGAAGTCCTTCAAGTCCTTCACCAACCCTGAAATTCCCGTCAAGTCATTCCAGGCTTCTGCGCCTGTGGGACATGAGCCCAAGTAACAGCAGGATCTGCTTAGGGATTCCCAGGAGTCCTACCTGGGACCCAACAAAGCACTGCATTGGAGAGATAAATGCAGTGATGTGGAGCCTTATTTGGAGGATAGTGAGATGCTGTGTAGACAGGGAAAGGAGGACTCACCAGGACTTTCGAAGGAACACAACTTTACCATCACACCTCCTGGTCAGGTTAGACATGTTCTCAATCTTGCTGCAGCTTACTTTATTGCTCTGCTGATCTCCCTCTCCTTGTATTACATATTCATTGTGCTAATTTCTCTGGGTATCTGTTTAGTTTCCTGGCTTGTCTATGGTAGGACCTCTTGGAGGAACAGTGCCATGGTCCCTTGTGTTATGTCTGTTCTCTTGATCATACATACAGTGTTGTGTGATGTTGCAGACACACTGCTTTTACTGCAGAAGGCGCTGGACCCTAACTATTCTATGATTCTATGTCTCATTCAGCCCATGTGTTGGACAGAGGTAGCCCATTTGCTCCCCACTTCACATGGGCTTCCAGACCTGAATTGGCTGAAGACAGCATGGAGCTCAGCTAGAACCAGAGCGTGGCTATCTCTCACTATGGCTTTGACCCCATGGGCATGGATAACTGTGAGTGCTTTCACTCACTCCTGAGGTGTATGGGACTTCAAAGAAAGCTGGGAATATGTGCAGGTTGTTTGTTAACAAACTGCCCCCATCCACAGGCTGCTGGAAGCAGGTCAAAGGGGAGTTTGGAGCAGCAGGCAATCGGCCAAGCTGACACAATATTTACCATGCTGATCCTGCCACTATAAATTGCCGACAGCACCACTTCATCAGGCTGTGCTCCAGCAGAGCAGGAGGGAGAGATTTTTACCTGCGCTGAGCTCCCCATCAGGTGCAGCAGCAGGAACAGAGGAGAAGGCAGCGTCAGGCATCCCAGACAAGGGTCCAGCATGGCATCTCTGCTGGACAACATAGCCAGACCTTCTGTCATCATTCTGCAGCTGTCTGTGGTGCTTGGTATAGTCTTTGTGCTGTTGAAGGTGGCTCAATTCTACCAGAAGAGGAAGCAACTCATCAAAGCTCTGGAAGCATTCCCTGGTCCCCCAAAACACTGGCTCTATGGTCACAATCACCTGGTAAGGAGGGAGCTGGGCTCAGTCAGCGTGGGTTTGTCCCAAAATCTGGGCAAGGTATCAGTCAGGATAAGAGGAAGCACTGGGGGGTGTGTATGTATCCTGCTCATCTCCCTTCCTGCAAGAGAGAACCTCAGCACGGGGACCACCAAGGCTTCTGCAGGGCAGGCAGAGAAGGGTGCCTGCTTATGAAATAGGCACCATTTGGTAAATAACAAAGCCATGTTGTTTTAAATCCTGTGCTTAAACATGGAGTTAGGCAATTTCTGGGACTTTCATGAAGTTTTTTTAAGTGTAAGCAACCATAAAATGTTTCTTTTCTGCATTAAACCTTCAACCAGTAAGAGTCTTTCCCTCTATAGCCACTGAAGAAGAGGAATTTCACTGCAGCCATTTTCACTCTTCTATAGTGAAGATACTTTTGCATTCCCATTACATGCCCACTTTGCACTGCTGAACTTAGAGAACGTGGATGTAACAGCATTGGTCCTCCTGGTATTGCCTATGCCAGCATAGCTCCTGAGTGCAACACCAAGGCCAGGCCATCCTAACACAGTTCAGCTGCAGCCAGACCCCAGCTAGGGATTCTCCATGGAGCTGCCTGGTGCTGCAGTCAGCTTTGCCACCTATGCACAGTCACTTTGCAATGCCCAGTGTCGCCTCTATCTGCAGTACAGAAAGCTCCCCTATTCAAGTTCACCTATTCTGTCTCCATTTCCAGGAAAGAATGTCTTGTATATGCTTCCCATGAGAGGGCAAGTTTAGCCTCTGCTCTCCCTGGCACATCCCTCTTTCGCTACCTTAATGCAGTCCCTGCTTAATTGTTATTGCAGATAACTTCTGAAAATGTATTAAACCAGTTATCGTTATGGGGAGATAAATATCCTTATGCCTTTCCAAGATGGTTTGGACCAGTCCTGCCTGCTCTGATAATCAACCATCCTGACTATGCCAAAGCCATAATTAACCAAACGGGTAAGTCTCTACATCTGATTTTGGGAAGCCATGTCCCTGACACTTCTTTACTGAGAAAATAATGGAAAAGTTGCATGGAATCATCCGCTCTGCTAGTTTCCTTCATGGATATTGCAATTCCCCTTTTTCTCCCCCTCTCAAGCTCCCAACCTGCCCCAGGTTTCATGGAGCAGTTTGTATTCTTGTGCAAAACAGTGACCAGGTACCTGTTCCTCCCAGTTCACTGTCTCCATCATCAATGGTCTTACTGTCTTCTGTGGCATCTATGACCACAATAGGCGTGCTTCCCAGTAAACCCAATAATACAGGTGAGCTGGTATGCAAATGGCTCTCAGAAGACATCTTAAGTCTTCTCTCCTCCTTTCTGTCGAGCATGATGCCTGTGAGTGGTACATGGACATCACCAGTAACTCCCATCCACTGTTCTCAGCTTTGAGATTTGCCACGGCCATTTCTTTTCCACACACATTCTTCGTTATACCTTTTTCTGGTTTCTGAAGTCCACTGAGGTCATATTTGTAGAAGATATCTTTTAAACTCTGCCTCTAGTGGGAGAGGATTTTACACAATAAAATTAGACTAAGTCTATATTGTGATTTAGACGACAAGCTCCAGTGTAAATTAATCCTGACTTTTCTTTTTTGTTATGCTGAATTCATTAGCCATTCATAATGTTCTGGTATCTGTTCTGTTTTACAGAACACAAGCCCAGTTTACCCTACAAGTTACTAACTCCCTGGATTGGTAAGTCAAAATTTATCCATTGTCCCTTTCAGCCACATTGCACATTTCAGCAGGTTCTCTCTTGTTTTCCTTTATTTTGCTTTCTTCCCTTCTAAAACCAGAGCTTGTAAATGAGAAAGTTTGTTTGAGTGTGAACATCACTACTGGTGGTGCCCACCTAGCTGTGGAGCACATCAGGTGCCTTTGCCTCAGATCACACCCCCAAACTTCAGTTTGCTCAGGGACTGAATGCTACCATAGATAACTGTGGTGATACACACTGAGGACAGGAGGACAGAAAACCCACCTGAGAGGACAAGTCCTGTGCCTCTGCCATCATGAGCCTGGTTTCAGGGTAGACTGGGTGTGCACAGCTGGTTGCAGTGGGTGTACTTCTTCTCCATCCAAAGAGAGCTGTTGTGAACAGCCTCAAGAGGCGGAAGAAAGGCTCAATCACCAACTCTTCCTCCCAGATCCTGCACATTTGTCTGTGCTTAGCCAAAAGCGGTAGTAAGGCTGCCAGCACAGTGATCAATGTCTGGAGGAGCTGATTGCACCTTTGCTTTTTTTTGCCCAGGGGAGGGACTGTTGATTTTGGAGGGAGCCAAATGGTTCCAGCATCGGAAGCTGCTCACCCCAGCTTTTCATTATGATGTGCTGAAATCTTATGTGACCCTGATGTCAGACTCTGTCAAAGTAATGCTGGTAAGAATCACCACTCCTGCCACTTTTACCTTTCAACTGCGCGCCAGTGAAAATGGTCAGGTCTGGGAATGACCAAAGGAGACAGGCTGAACTTAGATGGCTCCTAGAGTTCAGCTGAACTTTTTGGGTAGTTTTGAAGTTCTGAAATTGCTCTCCTCACCTCCCTCTGGCCCTTCCACTTATTCTTTCTTTCATCTGCCTTCCAATAAAATCAACCTCTGGTAGAACATCCTTTCCTAGCCCAGTAGTGGTAAACCTTGAACAAGAAATGTACAGAAGAGTTTGATTAGATTTCACAGAATATACATTGAACTAGGGCTGGCAGATAAGAAAGTAATTAGCTTTGTGGATCTGGGAAGAGGAAATGGAAAATATGACCTGATTGTAGTTGGTTGTCTGTCCTTCTTTACCCCTACCTCCACCACTAGGATAAATGGGAAAAGAAGATCGCAGAGAGGAAGTCAGTGGAGCTCTTCCAAGACATCAGCTTGATGACACTAGACAGCATCATGAAGAGTGCCTTCAGTTATAATGCCAACTGCCAGACTGAGAGGTCAGTGCTTCAACTCCAAATGCTGTGAAAACAAGTGCTCCTGTTTCCTCACTCTGGTTGCTAACACCAGCTTTAACCTTGATCTCTCTACAGCAACTCAGACTATTATATCAAAGCTGTTTATGACCTGAGCTACCTTCTGAGCCATAGAATCCAAAAGTTTTCTTACAAGGATATCTTCTATAACTTGACTCGTAAAGGCCGGGAGTTTCAGGATGCCTGCAAGCAGGCCCATACCCACACAGGTATCTCTTCCCTTCTCTCCAGCCCTATTTAGGTATCTCTCCCCACTTCTTCCCAGCCCTGTTTCCTAGCTGAACCTTGCCCTCACTTCCATCTGGATCTGCTCAGAGGGCGGTTGCAGCATGCACTGGCCAGAGGTTTATACATTGAACAATGTCCAAACTGCTGACAGGTACATGAGGTCTCTGGAGGGGCAGGACACATCTAACTGATCATTCTTCTGTGCAGATAAGGTAATAAAAGAAAGAAAGATGTTGCTCTCCAGTGAGAAGGAACAAGACAAGATCCAGAAGAAGAAATACCTGGATTTTATGGACATCCTTCTTTGTACCAAGGTGAATGTTTGAAATAATCATATTTAATGCCAAACATCGTACCTGTGTGGTACTGAGGATGCACCAGCTGGGAGGTGGCCAAGTCCTGGCTGGAGTTGCTGGCAACAGCTTCTCCACTTGGGGAGGAAATACAAATGTGTAAGATGAAGAACATAGACAGCTTGGGCAGACTTTCACCTTCCTTGTTCATTTTAGTTGAGCACACTAATAGTTCCACATAAGTGAGCTGTCAGAAAGCATAGAAGAATGAGACCTTTGAAAACATTACAAGGGGTCCATCTTGGCTGTACTCCTCTCAAGTGATTTCATTTATTACCTTTTGTAGTTCTACCCTTTGCAGACATCTTCAAATACTCTGGACAGAAGCTGCCATTTGGTGCTCAGGAAAGAGATACATGCTCTGTGTCCTCGCTCTGTCTTTCTGGAGCCACTGCTTTCTTTTCTTCTCAATCTGAAGCAGAAGTCATCCAAACATTCCTACTGGAAAACTTAACAGGGACCCTTGGTAGTGGATCAAATAGAGCCTTTAATAGACCTCAGTAGAGCCCTTCCTTCTGAAGGGCTGGTAACTGGTATCACACCAAAGCCCAGCTCTGTAGCTCTATTGACTGCATTCAGCAACCAGCAGGTCTGACTGTTGTCACTTATATTGGATATATTTTCTACTAGCTTACTTCCTGATGTACAGGGAGATACAAAAAATACCAAACTGGGCCCTTCATCATCATACAGGGTTATTTTTATATTCAAAAAAGCAAGTCCAATTAATGTGCGCTTAAGTATGATATACTCTTCTCTTTGTTAGGACGCAAATGGAGTTGGGCTATCTGATGAAGAACTGCGGTCTGAGGTGGACACGTTCATGTTTGAGGGTCATGATACCACAGCCAGTGGGATCTCCTGGCTCTTGTACTGCATGTCATTATATCCAGAGCACCAGCAACGGTGCAGGGAGGAGATCCAGGGAATCTTGGGGGACCGAGATACTGTTGAGTGGTGAGCTAGGACTTCTTGTTCCTTTGCTTTGAATTCTTTCCACTTATCCTTTAAGGACTTTGTCACAGTCCCCCACAACATCCTTCTCTCTATATGGGAAAGATAAAGATTTGATGGGTAGACTGTTTGGTGGATGATGAATCAATTAGATGGTGGCATCCAAAGGGTAGTGTTCAATGGTTCAGTGTCCAGGTGGAGATCAGTGATGAGTGGTGTCCCTCGAGGGTCCGTATCTGGACCAGTAATGTTTAATATATTCATCAATGACATAGTGTGTATTTGAGTGCACCTTCAGCAAGTTTGCAAACAACACCGAGCTCAGTGGTGCATTTGACACATTTGAGTAAATGACCTTTAAATGTTCCTTCCAATCCAAACTATTCTGTGATTCTCAGAAAGAAACTTCATCCCCCTTATACTGCATCTACACTGGGGCATTTTGCTTTTCACATAGCAATGCTAGCAGCAGAGGGAGGACTAGGAGAAGGAGAAATCCCAACAAGAGAAGGAAGACATGGCAGTCTAATACACTCAGTGTGCAGCACAGGCTGTGGCTGTTGCTGTCCACATTGCTGTCACTCAAACACAGCCTGACCCAGGTTTGTTTTCAGGGAGGACCTCGGGAAGATGACTTACACCACGATGTGTGTCAAAGAGAGCTTGCGCCTGTTCCCACCGGTTCCTTCTGTGTCCCGACGCCTGCATAAACCTGTCACCTTTCCTGATGGACGCAGCTTGCCAGCAGGTATGTTGGGCTCATTCATCCTTCAAGCTGCTGCCAGTGACGAGTGGGGCATCATCACTAGAGCCCAAGGAAGGAGAGCATACCACAGACACCTCTCTTGGGCTTTCACTCTGGGGTGTCACAAGCCTTTTCTCACTTTTCCTTTCCAGGCTGCCAGGTTTCACTGAACATATTCGCTATTCACAGGAGCCGGGATGTGTGGGAGGACCCCGAGGTATTTGACCTTTGTTACAATAACAACAGTATCTCAGCCCAAACATCCTCTCCTCTTGAACAAGGCAGCCTGTGCCTCCCTTGGATGTTTGGATGTTTTTTCCCCCTCTTATTCTGACATTCCATATTTAAATGCAAAGTGCAAAGAAGTTACCAAACACCCCAAAGGCCTTGAACAAGACAAAGTGCTGGGAAAGGGAGTTGAATAGTCTATCCTCATGTATGGTGACACAGAGATACTCAGACTGCTTTCTGCTGCCCTGGTTAGACTTAGGTCCTTTAGAATTTAGTGTATGAGAAGTCCCAAGCCCTCCAGGCAGTGTGTGATTAGAAGCTGGTATCTTAGTATTCAGGGAAAGAAATAGCTGGGAGACTCAAAGGAAGGTGTAGAGCTGCCTCTCTCCAGCGGCCCTCTGGAGAGCCAGGTTCAGCTATCTCTAGACCAGAGACAGTCTGACTTGATGATTGCTGCCATGGATGAGAAAACACCTCCAGGCATCTTGGGCACTGTAGAGCGTGATTGGGATATCTCCAAAGGGGAAACTTTGGAGGCACAGGCAGCCGTACTCTACTCTCATCCAGCAAGTGGCTTTGTAGGGAGAAGCCTGTGAGCTACAGCTCACCCAGGGATAGCAGAAGCCACGTCCAAGCCTGCTGTGAGGACTGGGGGAGAGCCTGGTGCTGCTCTTACCAAACCAAACCCTGACCTAACTGCCTTTGGTGCTCCCACAGGTCTATGATCCGCTGAGGTTTTCTCCAGAGAACTCATCACAGAGGCATTCCCATGCTTTCCTGCCTTTCTCTGCTGGAGCCAGGTGGGAGACCCTTCCTCTCTTTCCTTCTTTGTAGATTGCCTTGCATGGTAGATATAGTCCAGAGCGGAGCTCCTCAGGCGAATCCTCCCTCTGTGCCCTTTAGCCAAGCTGGCTTGGCCAACTCAAGCAGGCTTTCTGTAACCAGACCTCCACCACGCTCCATCAGCTCCAGAGTGTTTCCTACACCCCAAGCTCTGTGGTCACCATCAGATTTCACACACTTTTCTCCTGGATTTTCAGAGATGTTTATATTTCTGTTGCCTGCATTGGGAACACGGGCTCCCTTGCGTAGAGGTGAGCACCCACTTCGCCTCAAAGCCAAGCTGGGTCCAAGTCTGTGGTTTCCACACTGTATCAACAGTCAGATGCAGGATACTGAAGTCTCAGTAACTTGCAGGAGAAGATACTCACAGAGCTACAAATAATCTCCCTGAGGTGCCTGGGTTTTTAGCTGGATCCATGCAGCCCCTTCCAGTGAAGTAGGCTCCAGCTTTCTCAATCTCATTTATTTTTTCAATGCTCATTGAAACAACAACACCCCACCACAGTGCTAGGTGCATTATGTAGTGGCATCAGGGGATTCCTAGGTAAGCTGTGCCATCATCCATGCAGCAGATGGAGGTCCCCCAGCTTGCACATGGGTTGAGCCCAGCTCAGGGGCAGTTGGGGATGAAGGCAGCAAGCAGAGCATCTGTTCTCCTCTCCCCAGGAACTGCATCGGGCAGCAGTTTGCCATGAACGAGATGAAGGTGGCGCTGGCCCTGACCCTGCTCCGCTTTCAGCTCTGCCCTGACCCATCCAACCCTCCCACGCTGACATCTCAGCTCATCCTCAGGTCCAGCAGAGGGATCCATGTGCATCTGCAGAAGATCAACTGATCTCCTGAGGTACCACAGTGTGGGTCAAGACCTTTCCCAAGGACCACCCTCCATCCACAGAGGGACACCAAACAGAACCACACTGACCACCTCAGACCTCTCCCACATTAACCTCGCGCTGCTCTCCAGGGAGACACACTGAGCCGCCTCACACACACACTGAATCACTGAACCCAGCAGGTCCAGGTCCCCTCCTTGCACCAGGAATAGCACTGCCAAGCATTTTTCACAGCACACCTATGGCTCAAGCTTCATCTCCATAAGCATCGTCTGTGTTCTGCTCATCTCCACACACACTGCCTGACAGGACCTCTGCCACCCTCATGTCTATATTCACTGTTGCCAGCTCGCTGCTTGGGCATGACAATGAAACTGGTGAGGTTTGTATGGCTATCTGAACACTGTCAGCCTGAACACTGTCCAAGCACAATATCCCTCCCCTGCCTCCAACCTGGGAGTGCCAGGGCAGGACAACTGCTCCCTACAGCCACTCTGCATCTCCATACACCAGCCTCCACATCATTATCCCCCTAACCCGCTCTGGGGCTGGCACTGTGCTTGCCATTACAGAGGCAAAAGACGGGTCTTTCCGACCTGGCTCTGAACTTCCTTGAGCTGAGGGTGCTCAGGAACCAGTGCAGGGACGTGGCACCAGCTAACTTGGAGAAACAACTCTCCACGCTGAAAAGAAAGCATGATCAGCTTTGTTCTCCTCTCTGAAACATGAATACAGCCTTGCAGAAATTCTCCTGAAGTGCAGCTCTGACTTTTCGTTTGGGGGGCCAACGGGGTGCAGGATGAGTCCCAGAAGCCCAGAGGCAAGGCTGTGCTCGAGGGTGCAGCCCTGCGAGTGTTTTCTCAAGCCACAAAGGCTGTTTCAGAGGGTTTGCCCCACCTCTGAGCCCAAGGAACCTGTTTCCACCCCTCCCATGCCATGGGTCACTAAGCCCTTACCTCTGCCTCCGGGAATTTCTGTGGTGAGGAAACAACTGAAATGATCTGGGGTCAAACAAAGCAAAACAGAAGTCACCACCCTCCAAGTGCTGGTGGCAAGAACAAGCTCAGCTTGCAGGAAACCCCTAAAAGTCCCTATAGGGAGCGCGAGTATCAAGCCCTTTCCTGTAGAGGCTGGGACCTGACTGCTCAGTACACGAGTGAGCTTCCAAGGGGTGCAGGTGGGTGCTGGCCCTGAGGCCAGGCTTGTTTTAGGGATGCAGGGACCCCCATAGGCCCTCTCCCCAGCGCTGTCCATGGGTGGGCTCTGAGGCTGAGGGGACCATATGGATGAGCTGCAGGTCCAGGATGGGAAAAGGATCACTAGGTGGCAGTGGGAGACCCAGAAAAGCGCAGAGACCTCTCTTCCCTCACAAACCCCTCTCAGCTGGGCAGGCAACTTGGCCAGGCCCAGCAGGGCAGCTGATGGGTCCCATCCCCGGGGACATCCCGGTCCCCATTCCCATCCTCAGCTGCGTAGCTCAGCAGAGCAAGCTACTCCTTCACAGTCCCCAGCTTGAAGGTGGTATTGCCCATAGCACAAAGAAAGCTTGTCACTGCAAGTGATGGGCACTCAGCAGGCATTAGGGGAAACTGAGGCATGGAGGACCTGCCACAGAGACAAGGCTGCCTGTCCAGCTTTTGCCCACGGAAACAGCATCACCAGCATCACTGCAAACACTAACGTAGCCAAACCATGTCCGTTTGTCCAGGCAGCTCACTTCTGCTGATGGGCAGACCAGGACAGCAAAACCTGAGCACGTCCCCGTCTGAATAAACCCCTGCAGCCCCCTGCCTCCCATTTCCACTGCCTGCTGTATCCTCAGTTTGAGAAACAAAACCCCTTTAGGGCTGGATCCAGACCTTCATTTTGGCTAACAGGTACCTAACAGGACAGGGATGCTGTGAGTAACCAGCAAGGTGCAGGTTGCATTTATTTTGCAAGGCAGCTGAAGACCGAGTTCCTTTTCTCCCTTTTTCAGCCCCAGGAAGGGACCGGATTCAGGTTGTGTAGATGCCAATGCCATCGTCCTTGCACTGATGGTGGACTCATGCTGATCTCAAAGGTTCTCTGCCTCCCTGGTTCCAGCACAGCTACTGGAAGGCAGCATTTTTATAGCGGCTTTTCATTATTGGCCCTATTTGTCAGGCCTTTCAGCCACCCATCCAGGAACAAGCAAGCCACCTTGCAGCTCTGCTCATCCCAGTCTGTCTCCTTGGTGGTGGGTTTCAAAGGAAGCTAGGTGGCACTTGAATATGCCCCTACAGCATCTTCCGGCTTGGACATGATGGGATAAGGCCAGAGCAGGAAAAGTTAGAGCTGATGAGGATCCACAGCTGCTGCCTGTACCTATATGTGTACAGTGCCCTGCTTGGCCTCCCAATCCTGTGCTTTGAGGCCATCACCCTATTCACTGCCATGACCAAGGCTGCTTGTTTGGTTTCCAAGTGTTCTGACTGTTACAAATGGCCAAACCCCAACTACTTCCAGCAGAGACCTTCCCCAGGGAAACTGCTCTGGGAAATATGAGTGGGAAAGAGGGAAGGAACTACCACCATTTTGATGGGAAAAAATGGAATGTTATTGATCAGTTCTGACAACAATTGAGTCAACCCGAGCCAAACACCTTTAAGTCCCCCCCCATTAAGAATCACACTTAACCTAGATGTGCAGTTTGAAGGACCAAAGCTTTGGGGGAAGATCTCGCAGCACCAATGCATCATGAAGCCATAATGCAGCAGCAGCAGCAGCCAGGAGAAAATTCTTCTGCTTTTCAGTTTATCCAGGTCAAACCAGGCAACCCAAACATCCTCCCCTGCCTTCAGACGCTGGCAGTTTCTGGACAGCAGCATGTACAAGATAACCTCCCCTTCCAAGCCACCACTAAACGGCTTTGAGAGCAGCAAAAGCTGCACAAGCAGCGGGGCAGCACCCGGTGACACAGATCTAATCACCCCACCATTTGCCCCAAACGTCTTTCTGCCAGGCAGTGACATTTCTGCGCTGTCTCAGCTCTCTCCCTCCATCACCATGGTTACAACAGCTGCCAATCCACAGGCGAGTCCTTCCCGGGTACCACCAAACCCTTTGGGAGATGCTACGAGAGCCAGCCCCTTTGGCTTCGGGGACCCGGGGACATCCCATAGCACCAAAAATTCCCCCCTTTTCTGCTTTCCCTCCTCCTTTTTTATTTCCTCTTTTTCTCCTTTTTTTTGAAGCACAAACAATGGAGCTAAAAGGTTGGGTATCAGGCCGATAATCATGAATGACGTGTCATTATTACACACCACACATTCATTATCTCCCACTCCAGCCATGTCACAGGCGGCTGGAGGAGGGCAGATAACAGGGTGCCTTCATGCAGATGGCTTATTATCAGGATGTTCCAGGAGGGGCTTTAAGACAGTTAGTGATGCTGTTTGCCAGTTAAAGATTAGAGACCCCAGAGAATAATTAACAATCCCAAACCTCAGTTTTTCTGCTGGATTCTTCTGCTTTCTCCCCCCTCCCCATCCTCTTTAATCTATTCACTCTAGCAGGTGTAATAAAGTGATAAGGACAGACTCCGGGGATGTTTGTTTGGCTACTACGGGTGTATAAACCAACAATGGATGGTATTTTACTTATGGCTTTCAGTGCCTTGAATCAAGACCAAAAACTTCACAGCCCCCTTGCCCACACACAGACACCCCTACATGCCACATTCCCAGCTCCCACCTGGGTGATGGGACTCTTTCCCCAGCCCAAAGGATTACAACAGTGGGACAGGCTCCCTTTTTGCTTCTGGAGGAACAAATTGCATCACTTGGGTTTCAAGGTGCCCAATGCCAGGTGTGTTGCTCAGGGCTGGAGCTGGTGATCCTTCCAGCAGCCATTTACCTCCGTACAGCAAGTCATTAGCTAAGCCACCTTGGGATAATTTATATGGTAGGTATCCACCTGCCCAAGCTGCTCCAGGGCTGTGGTCACAGCTGAAACTTCTTAAACATCCATCCTTAAAGTGCCTCAGGAGAGATCAGGGAAGTGTCAGAGTACAGGTGGCTTTCAACAAGATGTCCTGTTATCAGGGGATCTAAGAGACAAGTTTCACACTTCTAGGCCACAAAGGAAAGCTGTGATACGTCTTATAATGAGGCAGCAGTGCAAAAAAGACCATTCTGAATCTCTTCTGCCCAAAAGGAGACAGTCCTGTCCTCAGCAGATCCCAACCCTGAATGTATTCCTGAAGCCCAGGCTCCAGAGATACTGACATTGCAGAGTAGGAGGTAGGATGGCATAACCATGGGTGTCCTTCCCCTTCACTGGTGGGCACTGGGGTGCCTTGTGGAGGACACAGTCACCTCCTATGCTGTGTGGAGAGAGGCACTGAGGAGGATTTGACACCCAGGCAATTTGGCTCAGGGGCCTTTGGCAAGGTCACCAAGGCTGTTTGAGATGCCCATCACCAGGAAGCTATCAGAACATTCTGGAAGGCATGCCCCAGCTCACAGGGCCAACGTGGCAGGCGTAAGTGCTGGGATGCCAGAAGTTGCCTTCCTGATCACGCTCACCCTGCCAGGGAGGGATGAGACAGCATTGTGCTTTAAAGAGCATCCCCAACCCTATCAGCAAGAGATGAGATATCCTAATTATAGCAGAACAGGCGAGGATCTGGGCGTATCAGCCAGCACAGAAAGGTAAACAAGAAAAATAACAATGGACCCTTAACACTCATTAGCTGTGTCAGATAATACCTCACTTTTCTCCCTTTGGGCTTAAAATCTAATTAAGATTTTCCAACAATAAATTTCATTTATGCTCATTCCCTTTTGTTCTTTTTAGGATCACACCAAGAAGCATCTATGAGCCTGCTGCATGGCTTGAGGGAAGGCAGCCTGCTTTGCACAGACAACCTCAGGTCATGCTTGGCAGACAAGGGAAACTGAGGCAGGACTGCGTGGAGGGGAGATCCCACCATGGAACAACTGGCTCTTGCGAAAGACGTCCCCTGGAAAGTGAATTCTGAAGTGTCACTGATGCAGTGAAGCCCCATCCTTCTCCTTGCTTGGACCTATGACCATGGAAGGGATCCACTGGGAAAGAGACTCTTAGAACACCTCCACTCCAAACCCACATCCAGGGGAACAGCTCAGACATTCATTTCACATTCAGGGTGTGCACATGGCAGGGAATGAACTCCCACTGTTACTCATTATAAGGATGCCATTTCTAACTCCTTTTGCAACCAAGAGGTAAAAATTAATAGGATCCCCTCCTCTTGCCACACCCCCAGCCTGAGTGCTGATGCAGCAGGAGCACACAATGGCTAATCCTCCTTAAACCCTGCTGAGCGAAGCTGAACTCTAAGGAGCTTGTTTTTTCCAAACTCTCATGATGTTGGCACCTGAGCAACGAAAATCAGGGAGTAGCATCCATCAGGGGCACCGGTGGGGAGGTCCAAGACCCGGCCTGGGGCTGGCTCAGCCTCCCCAAGGGAAGGTGGCAGAAGGGAACAGCTCTCATGTGATGCTGGGGACAGCAGCCTCTGTGCCTTGACCTCTCCAACCCTTCTGCCTGTTTTCTTCTACCCCTATGTAATTTCTCAACTGGAGCTGTGATTTCTCAATGCTGAGCTTGAGAGTGCTTTCAAAATGCTTCCCTACTTGAGGTTCTTTGGGGAGATGCCTTCCAGGGTGGGCCTGTTACCAGAAGGCTCCTGTATTATTCCTATGCCTCAATTTTTGTCTCAACACCTACTAGGGACATCAACAACTTTCCCTGTGGAAAGTAAGAAGTGGCTCTTGGTGAGTGGTAGCACCAGGCTCCAGCTCCCTACTCCATCCCAGAGGGATCCCAGCAGTGGGAAGTGGCCTGAGCTCTCCACCAGGACTGTTGCATCCTCACTTCAGGGAATGCCCATCAGTTTTCAGAGCTGTAGGAAAACAGGGTGTTTTACTGCACCATGTGGAAAGCGTAGGCAAGAAGCGTGCTGCCTGTACCATGCTGGGCAGCACCCCCTCCAGGACAGGCTTGGGCTTTTAAGATCACTGGCAATGCAGAGAATAGTCCTTGCAGCGGGAAAGCTCCTTCAGGATTGAAAAACACAGAGCAGGAGCTGTGCTAGAGGCAAAGGGGCACTTCAGCCTCAGCAGCTCCCTGCCATTGCTGCCTGCAAATGGGTCTTCAAAGCACCCCTGTGGAGAGGCCAGGGCTCCTCACAGATCCAAACCCATCACAGCCTCCGTTTCACAGCAGATGTAACACCTCTCCATGCCTCAATACTCAAGAGAAAGGGAAAGCCTCTACCTCTTGGTAGCTCCTGCGGCCTCCTCCCTCTTTGTGTTGGCAGAGCACCAAACCCACCAGCTCCCCCCAAACACAGGGGTGTCCAAAATTGCCCCTCTTATAAATCCTATCCCATCCTATCCTATCCCTCCCAATCCTGCTCCACCTGCAGCCCCTGCACTGCCTTTAATTGCAGAGCCCCTTATCCCTTTCCTTGTTGTTCAAGGAGGACCCTGCACACCACTTTGGCAACTGATGTCTCAGGGAAGGCCAAGGCACTACAGGTCTCTCATTTCAACCTGCAAACATTGTGGCCTGAGACCACTCATTGCTCCCATGGTGGCCTCAGCACTGTCCCCACACAGCAAAACATGGAGTCTGGTTAATGAACAGCCTGGCAGCAGTGGGCTGCACCACGTCCAGGAGCCTATGGGAGAGCCAGCACTGTCAAGAACAGCCCCCAGCCACATCCTGGCAACAGCAGTGGTTACCATTTGCAGCCATGGGAATGGTCCCCAGGAATAGCTGTGGGTATGTGCCCTGCGGCTGGTGGGATTCAGGAAGTACTGTCTTTCACCTGTTAGAGGTGGGAAGTGCTGGGTTGGTGCCACGCCTCAGTTTCCACACCTGGCAAGTGACGGGGATGATGATCACACCCCTGTATGGTCCTCTGTGGCTGTGGGAAGGTCCAAATCCCAAGCGAGAAAAATGTTCCACTTTTTTCTCTTCCCTCCTGGTACACAGACACACAGAGAATTGCTCCTGGCTTCACCCAAGTGAGGAAATAAGAGATGGAGCCTACTCAAGAGGGATCATAGGCAAAGATGTGGATGCTGACCTCTGAGCATCCTTCCCACACTCAGAACACTGCCTTCCCTCACACCACCTTCCCCAGTGTCCTTCCCTTCCCAAACTGCCCTGAAGGCTGGGAGTGCCTTCAGATGAGATGCCAGAAAGTCCTTTGGATGATTAGCAAAATGACCTTCTTTGCTGTCCTGTGGGCAACAATTCTCTTTATTGTTCACAGGGAAGATATATACAGGGGAGGTTTGTTCTGACATTCAAATGCATGGTGTAGGGCCCTAAAAAGGAGGATAAAAGGGGAGAAGAGAGCAGGTTTTGCATCAGCAGCTCCCTGGAGGGCAGCTGGGAGGTCCCAAGCACTCAGCAAGACCTCTCCATGTCTGGAGCAGGTCAGCATCCCTTTGGGACCAGGGACATCAGCCTCACTAACCATGGGTGGTGACTGCCCAGCAGGAGAGGTGGCACCCCAGGCCTCTCCTGGGGACCAATGTCCATTTGGATACCAGCCCCTGGGGCAGAAGAACATGTCCTCTGTGTGGGAAGGGAAAAGATCAGGAGATGGTGATGCTATGGAGAGGTTGGGAGCAACACACACATACGGGGGATGCCAGTGCAGAGGGTCCTGCAAAATGCCCATCATGACAGCAGGAAGCAAAGTGAGGGGAGGAAGGAGCATGGCCAGGCAGGGCAGATGCTACATGGCAGTGGTGATCACCTTCTCCTCGGGCTCCACGTTGTTCTCGTAGGCGTGCTGGCTCTCTTTGGACCTGTGTTGGAGGGAGAAGCAACAGCGCTGAGCTCACCTGAGCAAGACCAGCCTCCCCAAAGCCACCATCAGCACCATGACCTTGCCGGTGCTGACAATACATAGAGCAGGGGTAAGGTGGGAAGGCAGGAGTGAAGCCAAGCACAGGATGGGAATTACTATGATTTCTAGTAGGGGCTATTTTGACAGTCAACTTCTGCATGGTGACCTATGGCCACTTTTGGTGGTTTCCTCTGTTTGAAAAGCATGATGTAGCTTAAGAAAAATGCAGTGTAGCAGGTTGCATGGTGGTTGATGGGCCACGGGACTAAGCTGCAGGGATAGGGAAGACTGAGAAGGAGAGGATACTTCCTCACTGGCTCCTCGTTAATCCCTCAAGAGGATAAAAGACCCCCAAACCAAGTGCATGGAGCATGTGAGACCCTGATGAGAGAGACTATGGCTCTGCATGTCTGAGCTGTCCACAGGATAGTGGAACAGATCCTGAGCACCATGGGGAGGACATCTGAACAAGTTCACCTGAAGTTGGCCGCAGCACTTATGTATTTCCCTTCGTGGCCATTGGACATGACAGGATCCAGCTTGTCCTCAGCGCTTACCACCCTCTCCACGTTTTCCCTGGAGGGAGAGAAGAGGGGAGCTGAGATAGAGCAACAGAGGGGCTGTGCTGGGGAACAGCTTACAATGGTGATGGAAGAGAGGAAGGGACTGCTCCAACATGAGAGAAAGTAAGGGACCTGGATGAGTGATCCAGGCCTTGAACACCCAGCTCAGCCCCTTTCCCAGTAGGATATGGGCAAGGAGAGATGCCCTCATGGCAGGTTTGCAGGGGCCATTCTGGATGCTGACTGCCAACCCCTGTCTCTGGAGCTGGTGCCCAGTGCTAGGCTGGCAGTCAGCAAACCTCATTTGTCAATACATGGGATTGTTTTGTCCCACTAACTGGTTTTTCCAGTCTTCGTCTATGTAATCTGTTGCAAAATAGTCCCAGATGGGCCCCAACCGACACTGAGGGAAATGCCGAGGCTCTGCCAGTGTCACAGCCTGGGAGGACGTGCAGGTCCATGCATACAAAGCCAACCTGCCTTCTTTCTTTTCTATGGACGATTCACAGAAGGAATCATGGAGTAGGGACTGGGCGTTTAACCTCAGCCAGAGCCCAAAAGCTGACCTCTAGAGAGAGCCCCATGGCCCAAATGGTGCCGGGGCAGTTGATCAGAGGGTGGGTGCAGGTCCACCCCTGTGCACATCCCTGCCTCCTCAGCGCTTGCCCAAAGGTGATTCCAGAGGTTTTTCCTAGGAACAGACTAGCATAAACAAGCAGGGCCTTGAGCTGATAGCGACTGTCACAGCGACAGCAGGAGCTGGCAGTGCTCCAGGCTGCTGAGCCTCGCTGCCCTCTCTTTTGAAGAGGCCAGGTTAATTAAAACAGGCCTCTGTGCTCCCTCAAGCCCTCCTCAGCATCCTCTGCCTATGGGCTGGGAAGAGGCAGCTGAGCACGAGCAGAGACGGGAAACAGTATTCCACCATCCCTGCCTCCCACTTCATGGGCTGGGAGCACCTCCACTTTGAGGGCAAAGGTTCTTCTTTGAGAAACAAAGACTCCAGTTGCAAATCAGACCATAGAAATATATTTATATTTATGACGTATATGTAAATATAATGCAATTTGTATGTATGTGTAGAATATGTATATATAATGTATAATTGTACTTATACAAGGCATAATGCAGTGTGTGTGTGTGTCTTTATATATACATACACTGCATTCTGCATTGGCCCTGAATGCATCCCAAAGGGCTCCCTTTAAATGCATCTGGAACAGAAGCCAACCTGCTGAGCATTGGGCTACACCCCAAGTCCTCACCTCCTTGGCCTGAGGAGGCTGCAGAGATGCTCAGATATAAGAAGACTCTGGGTGCAAAGCCCAAAGTGCCTGTGCTAGTGCAGAGGTACTGGGAACCAGGCTATGGGGCACTTCAGAACTTCACCCCCTTGTTGACTTTGGGCTCAGACTGAAGACCAAGTTGCTGCAGCTTAGCCTGGGTCAGCTGGGCAGCAACAGCTGCAAAGCAGTGGCTTTGCTTGGCTGGCAGCAGGAAAGAGGTAGTCGGTACCAGAGAGCCTTTTTCTGGTTAATAAGGCCACCTCATTTGTGCTGCAGGCTCTGGGTAAGAGCACTGCCACAACTTGGCTGCCTCCCTCTTGTTCCAGCTCCTGTGGGTGCCTTCTAACAACTTGACTCAGTCTGCTTTGCAAATGAAGCTTTTGGGGGCTTGTTTTCCCATGGATATAAGGCACTTCTGAACTGCACCCAGAAATCCATAGGAACCCAGGCTCAGGCCAGCCCCAGGACACACCTGCCTATGTAAAACATGCAGCTTTCTCACACAGCTTGCGCCTGGCAATGAGTAACAGGGAGCATGGACCAGGATGGGCAGAAAAGGACAAGGAGAGCAGGACAGGGAGTCTTTGCTCTCCCCACCCAGCTCCCAGCACAGTGATCACAGTGTTCCCACCCCTGGCATGAGGACAGAGGCAGATGGAAGTGACCCGTGCAGAGGCAACTACACCCAACCAAAGGGCTCCCACACTTACACTTTCTCCTTACACCAGAACTTATTGACCACGAAAGCGATGGCCACCAGGACTAGAAACACAACCACTGCAATGACACCCTGCAACCACGGCTGGAGATTGCCCCGTGCTGCAGGAAAGAGGAGAATATGTGTTAGAAATACATCCTCAGTCTTCATCTGCCAAGCTTCTCCCATCCAGCTTAAGCATTGTGCAGCCAAGAGCTTGGTCCTGCAAAGCTGAGCAGATTGTATTGCTATTACTCCAGGCACTTACCCGAGTGATAGCAACAAAGTGAAGTACAAATAACAACAGTTATTTGTACAGAAAACAACAGTTTTGCTGGCCTTTGCATGTGGAGCATGGTGCCTTGCAGCTTTGTATATGCATACATACATGTACACAGTGGGATGCAGATGACTTTGCAGTGGGGGATACAAAGGGCTAGGGGACAAGGAGGGAGGGACGGAGAATGTTTGCCCAAAGTGGCAGGAGAAAGAAGGCAGACGGGTATCAGCAAACTTTATTCTCCCTCCCCAGATCCCACAGACGTCATTCCCGGGTTGTTTTCCAAATACTGCCTGGTGTAAAACAAGGACCTTATGACAGGGATGGTGTAAAACACAAAACTCTCCCAGCAAACGGTTGCCAGCGTGGATTTCAGTAAAACGCACCATTCAACAAGTTTCCAGAGCAGCAAACTGATTTATGACGGGAAATTGAAGGCTGAAGCATTCAGAGCAACAGCCTCCAAGCGCAAAGGCCAGGCAGGGCTGGCAGGGGGCCAGGAGGCAGCAGGGGGAGGCAGCGGGTGGCCAGGAGCTGGCTGCAGCATCCCGGCCCCCCCCCCCCCGGGTTGGGATGGAAGTATGGGTTCTTTCTCTAGCCAGACCCAAGCAGTGATCCAGCCATGGATGGCAAGGGTGCAAAACATATTCCTGGATGTGCGAGGAACTCAGGGAGAGAGGAGTGAGAAGAGGAAACCTTGTCCCAGTCCTTGCTGGGATGGCTGCGCCTTGCCTCCCACTGGCTTTTGTGCAACAGAGAACTCAGACATAGTCAAACCCACCCTTAAGTGCTGTTGCATCAGGAGACTTTGCTTACGCAGATACATCCCTTTGGGATTTCATTACTATATATTCAGGCATGGCTTTTCCTCTTTCTGCTAATTGAAACTCCAACCCTTGCACAAAAATGAGCTCACTCTGTGCAGGCAGGTGGAGGATGCTACCTGCCTGCCCCAGCATCAGCCTCAGACCATGTGGACCCACCCCTGCCACCAGCACCCATGAGGCTGAGCACATTGGTACTTCAATCTTGACTTGGGAGCGTTACGCTAGCTGAACACTTCATCTGTCTCACAGGAAACAAATGAAGCAAATCTCTGCTGTAAACAGTTAATAAACTTTACTAGCAGCAATAAAGGTGGGCTGCGTGCTCTGCACGTGAAAACTCCTGTAGGCAGCCAGCTCTGCTGCTGACAGCCCTCATCTTCCTCTGGTTTTGGGAAGGGGGGAACCTTGACTGCAAAAGGCTTTTATTTAGAAAAACAAACCAAAACACCACAAAGAAAAGCTCCTTCTTCCTCTTGGAAGTGCAATCAGCCTGAGGCTGACTCACCTCCTGTGCCAGTCCGGAAAGCGGTGGCACCCCGGTAAGCGGTTGTAAGAACAGCCCCAAACAGCGTCCTTCAGCCCTGCCACTTCCCCACAGTGACACTTGCCATGTTTACTGCAGGGTCCCAGGGCCAAAACTCAAGCAGGAGGAATTCAGGTGGAAATTCCCACTTGTATCGGTGTGTTTTGGATGAAATCCCATTACACCAGCAGGCTGCTGGTGGCCGTACAAGGGGTCGTGGCAGTGGTGAAGAGCAGGGTTTGGTCCCCTCCTGACATACATCACGAGCAGGGATGCTTATATCCCTGCTGCCCACCACCCCCTGAGTGCAGCCCCAACACACCTATTGCCTCCAGGCTGAGCTTTGGCCTGTTTTGCTTCCTCCCTCTCTCTGCCCTTGGCTGTTATCTCAGCCACATTTATTTGTTAGTTGCAGTTCATTTTTCTGTCGGAGCCAGGGTTTCCAGCCTAAGCCTAGGAGGGGATGGCCAGGTCCAGCCTGCAGTAAGGTTTCTGCTTGGGTTAAGGGAGTTCAAGGTCAACTGGGAAATGAAGTCAGCGATGACTGAAATTGCCAAATTTGCATCTCATGATCTTTGAGCAAAGGAGGTGAGAAGAAAAGTGGTAGGAAACATCCTCCTGGCAGCCATGCTCAGGAGGTACTGAACGTTTGTGCAAGCAAACCCCCGTTCAGGTGCTGGTTCCAACCACATTTCCAAGCATCCAAAGCCAAAAGGTGAATTACCAAACCAAAATCAAGTGGTTCTGTCTTTGAGAGACCCTTTAGAGACCAGCTGCAAGGGGAGATAATGGATGATGAAGATGAGGATAGTGGGGGGAACAGTAAATGCCTCTGCCTATGGACATGGGAGACTTGCATGGGTATAACAAAGGAGGAGGCAAGAACTTGATAGCATCTTCTATCCAGGGAGTGAATATATGGATCACAGCCCCGGGGGGCACTGCCTGGCTGGAGCCCCACTGGAGCATGCATTGCTGCCCTGCCAGGAGGGATGGCCAAAAACAATGAGTTTTACCTGTGGAAATGGGACTGTGTTCCCGGAAAATGCTTTACCAGGGATGTCCCTCCTGGTACCGCCTGTCCCTTGGGCTCCACCACCTCCTCTCTGTTTTGCCCCAAGGTAATGACAGGGTTTTCTTGCCCGAGCAAGATCTCCTAAACCAGATTAAGCAATGTGGGATCTGCAAGCCTGGCAGATGTGTGTCCACGCATCTGCAGCTACAAATGAGACCAAGGGAAATGCCGATGACAATATAAGAGCTTGCACATGTTGTAGGTCCATTTCTGTCCTCAGCAGCTGGCTTGAAGACATAGATCTGCTTTTTGATACGTCTTCCCTGAGTGCTTGGAACGCATCTGCTAGCACATGTTATCCACTTGAGGAAGCTGTGCCAGGCTCTGAATCTTCATTAAAGGCTTCCCCCCACTTTCCAGGCAACAGCGAAATGTTCAATCCTATCCTGCTGACAGCAGAGACCCCAGACTGTTAACTCCTCAGCAAGTTGGTAAACAAATACAGGAAGAGCAGTCAGGGCTGGAGCATCAGGAGGAGAAAGGGGGAGGGAATTTTCCAGGACTTTGGCAGCATGGGATGAGTTTAATTACAGCTCCTTATTTCTGAAGTTAGATGAGTTCTTCCATGGGATTCATAAAAGTAATGCCCTGGCCATAGGAAGTTTCTCTAAGTCTTTAGGAAGGGAACAGGAGGGCAGCTTGCAAAGGAAAATATTTGCCCCCTCACCTCGGCAATGATCAGAATTACAGATTAACAGGAAAACCTGCAAGCTTAGGGAGCGACCCAGGGACAAGGGGAGAAGTAAGAAAGACAAAAAGAGCCTTAAGAAAACAGATTGCTCATCTTGGTTCACAGTAAATCAAAGCTGCTTTATCTCCGCGTAATCAGGTAAGATAAACCTCAGACTGCGGCTTCAGCCTTTGGCAAAACAGGTAGAATATCTCCATTGCCCCAGCTCCGGCAACACCTCCTAACCCACCAAACGCCCTCTCATCCCCATTGCCCGCTGATGTGAACCTAGAGCTAAAGCTGGGATGTTTCTCCTCTTCTTCAGAGTTTCCTTCTCAGTTGTTCCTTGTCCCCAGAGCCATCCCGCCTCCCAGGGCTCAGCACACCTTCCTGCCTCAGTTTCCCCATGCGGTCCTTTCCCCTGCACTCACCTTCCTGGCAGCAGGCAGGCTCAGGGAGCAGCCCCAGGAGGATGAGGAGCAGGCAGCGGGCAGGCATTGCTGCAGGCAGGGCCTCGAGCTCTCGGAGGGAGCAGCGGAGCACGGCCGCTCCTGCGCTTGGGCACGCCGCCCTCCCACTGCAGTGAGCTCTGGGTCAATTATCAAACGCATTAACGAGGGAGGCTGATGCTCACACCTAGGTATTCAAATCCCACTGTGAGGAAAAGGGGTGGAAGGAGGTGCCTCTGTCTTGCTCCTCTAAAGAGGAATCTGGGACACGGTGACTTGAACATGACAGTCCCCTTAGGGCGTGGAAGGGGACTCAGGTGCAAGATATTTGCATCCACCCAGGAGGAAGAAGTGACACCCAAATGGATAAATCTCTCCCCCAGTGCTTGGGGAATGTGGCTGGACAGGACCAGGGTGCCTCCCAGGCCCCCATCCCCTCAGCAGGAGAAGGGTCCAGTGGTGCCCCAGCTCTGATATCCCTCCCCATCTCACAGGACCCCATGTCCTGAGGGTACAGGGAGCTGCCAGTGCAGTTCCCACTCTCTTCTTTGCTCTTTTGTGTCCAAGTGTCATTAATAACCCAACAAAACACATTTGTGGCTTAAAAACATCCATTTAATAAACCAGACTCAATGCCAAGTGTTGCCTCACATGCCTTGCTGAATGGAGAGACTGTTAAACAGAGCAAACACAGCTTTCATTTCATTGAGCCATCAGGGCTGTTTCCAAAATTTCTTTCACATCAGAAGAGGCAGAAATACCCAAAGACCTGCAGCAGATGGCAAAGCTGGCCCTTCACATCAGCAGCGCAGATGCTGCAGGATGGGGAATGTTGCACATCCCGAGTTAAGCAGCTTCCCAGCCTGTGTCAGGTTTGGATGGCTGACAAACCCACCCTGCAGGAAGCATACAAGCTATTTGGCTTCACAGCTACACAACTTCAGTTACTTCTGAAGGAAATGTTAAACCTGTGAGCCAGTGGTTGCTCTTTTGCTGCCTTGTAGCATCTCTGTAAGCCCCAGAGAGCATCCCCATCAGCAGCATCTGAGCTCACAGGCTTTGGGTCTGGTGGTCTCCCCCTCGGACCCCACCTGGGTGTTGTATCCCCCTGTGGGCACCCACAACAGACTCATGGTCAGGGACATGCAGCACCCTCAAGGATACATACCCAGAGGTGCAGGATTGCCCTCCTTTATCCCTCCTCTTTCCCCTGGATTTACAATAATGTAATTTAACCTAAAAAACAAGGCAGAGTTGGCTTGAACTTCACAAGGCTGAAGGCCAGTTCCCAGCTCTCTCCCCAGTTCCTTTCCATGGCCAAATCCCCACCTGCAACACGGGATAATCCCATTCCCGACACTGCTAGGTTTTGTTTACAAACTCCCTGGGACAGGCACTCTCCCGCTGCATCCCTTAAGGAAGTGGCATGACAGGGAGCTGCCCATAATAAGGCCCTGTAAAAGCAATGTGATTTTGTTAAAGAGAAACAGGAATGGCTTGCAAAGAAATAAAAATAAGAGTGAACTTTGGGTTCCCTTTGACTTGCTTCCACATAATCTGTTTGGGAAAGCACACAGAGCTTGCACGCTTTGCTGCCTGCTTGTTGCTTGTCTCTTTGCAAATGGCAATCAAAAAAACCTAGCTCTTTGGAGCAGAAGGCTTTATCAGCAGATCCAAAGCCCTAGAGAAGCCAGTCCTGCCGCTGCCCTTGGGAAATTCAAGGTCTGAGGCATCTCTCTGCCGTTGCTATCCACACTGCAGTCATGCCTGGGGCTGCAGCAGGCTGCTAGCAGGGTTTCGTTTGGTCCTCCTCTGCACGTACTCCAGGTTGTCTTTTCACCTCAGGGCTCTGCTCAGCCCTGCTCCAGGGACAGTGGCTTAATTTTCCAAGGATAGGGATGTCTCAAGGAACCACCTGTGTCCTATGATGTGTTGCGGGGTAATAGGACATGACAGATCAGACCTTGAGATGAAGGCAGGGCTGCTGTGCTTTCCAGAGAGGGGTCTTGCTGTGAGCTCCTTCCTGAGTAGCAAATAACTCTACCATTGCACATTCCCACCTTTATCCAAGATGTATGGAAATGTAATTATTTAATTGCTTGGGCTTGCTGATGAGGTCAGGGAATTTCTCCTTTGCTTATCTTAAAGCTACCCTGCGCTTCAATGCACCTTCTTTAGCCCCCTGGGTGGCTATTAGGAAGGTATGTGCTGTTGTGACTGTGGCACCTGCCTGCTTGCATACCCTGGGTCCAGCCAAGGGTGGGAATGAGGAATAGCAAGTCACTGTAATGGCAGCAGCCTTGTTTCAGGGGCAAAGTCTGAAATTTTGGCAAATAATTTGCCATTCAGCTTCTGCGTTTGCCATTCTGGCTGCAGTTTGGGACCTGCAGAGATGAGAAGCTTTGGGCTTCCCCTGCAGTGTGCTGGAAGTCTTGCCATGTCTCTCATCTAAGCCTTCAGCATCACCCAGATGTGGTGAGTCAAAGCCCTACGAGTCCGTTTTACAGGTGGGGGAAACTGAGGCACAGAGGGCAAATGACCTTGGCAGCATTTAGTCAGACCCAAGTGGAGCTAGAGGCAGCTCAGTTCTCTCCCAGGGACCTATGAGCAGTTGCCTGTCCAAGTCTTGCACAAAGCAGATCTTGGAATTTCAGGATTTACACCAATGTCCTCCAAAAATTGGCATTTTTTCCCCCAAGACAGGTGCAATTTTTAGCCAAAATTAACATTGGCTCAAAGCAACATTCCTGAGCCTAAAATGTGTTCCTGGGTGATATGGCTCAGAGCAGTGATGCCAGTTCCTCTTTGTAAAACATCGTGGAGCTCTGTGCTTTAATGGAGGTTATTCTTCTTTCTCCTTCTCTTCCTTCCTTCCTCCTTCCTTCCCTCCTCCATTCTCTCCATCTCCTCCCCCTCTCTCAGAAAGAGCCATAAAAATAAAGCATATCTATAAGAGCAAGACTGAACATTCCCTTTTGTATTTTTCCTATGGAAAGAGTGGTGAATTTGTTGCATTTCAATAGCTGCTCCAAAAAGAAAAGGGAAAACAAAAAACCAAGCCCAACCACAAACACAATTTTTAATTGCTTGTTTCTTTTGACATTTGCCATCAAAACCAAATATTCTTTGCGTGCCCAGAATTCCCTCATTTCCTATTGACACTGGCTTTCAAATCCTGCCTGGGATCGAGAGCCAGGAGCTATAGCTGCTGTGAAAAGGGCATTTTCTTGGTCTGGTGTGCCAAGAAGTGGATAAACAGCACCAGAAAAAGGCAGCCCCTGCTCAGGCTTTTCATCCTTCACAGCTCTGTACCCTGCTTCCCCTCCTTAAGAGTGCTTTTAAAGCAATATATTTTGTTATTTACATGCTGTTGAAAACCCTGGTCACAATGGTGTGGCATTAGGGCATAACCCCACACCAGCTCAGTCCTCCCCTGTCAGCACAGGGTTCAACTGGGCCATTTGTTCCCCTTCTGTACACACACAGGGCCAAGAAAAAGACATCTCTTGGCATTTTAATTGGACATTTTATTAGACCATACATGAATCCCCCAGTAATGATGCTAATTGCAAGCCCTGAATAAGCAGCAGGGAGAAGGGGGTGACATGGTGATGGCCATGATCCCTCCTGGACCCTCATCAGGCGAGGGTGTGGATTGCCTCCTTCTCCTCCCAGGCAGACTGGATGGGTCAGCCAGGGTTACTCCTGGCAGGACATTTGCTGGGAGCTGGTACCCAGCAGCTGAGATGGGACATCAGCCTCAGGCACCAGGCATGCCCTGCATTCTGCCTGAAGATCTGCTCAGCAGCATCACTGTGGCCCATATGTATTTCATGGGACACTCTGGATGATGTTTTTCACACCAGTTGATTTTTGGCATGGATCTCTGGGCAGTATCCACACCGGACACTGTTTGTTCTGGAACCTGATGCTACCGCTCTGTACATCTAAGGGCACCAATGGGCTGTCTCCTCTATCCAGCTGCCCATTTGCACAAAGCTGCCAGGATTTGTCCTCTCTGAGCTCCTCTGCTCCTGGCATCAATAGCTGCCAGGGGTCTGACAGCACTTTCACATTAGCCTCAGGCCCTGCAACTTCAAATATTAGGCTAAGAAAAGATCTACCTGATCTGTTCCACCTTGCTCTGGGCTGGGAATAATCATAGAATCATAGAATAGCTGGGGTTGGAAAGGACCTTAAGATAATCAAACCAAAAATTCCTGGAACAAGAAGAAAATCCACCTGCCTCTGGTCTGCCTCATTGCTGGGGAATAAGCTTGCATTCGTGATTCCCCCGTGGCTTTCCCATCTGTTCAGAAGGCGTATTGCACCCCTAATCATCTCTGAGCACAGGAGAAAGTACTGCTGCATTGCTGGAGTGGCAGATAACTAGGATCCCAATACGTGATGCTCAGAAAGGGAGAAAGGAGCTGACTTCTCTGTGGATATTCCCTCCTGCCTGGTGCTATCGAATGCAATGAATAATTTACTATCCGATCATCTCTAATCTTCATCCCATAAAATCAGCAGCAAGCTGGGAGGGTTTTTGAAGCCTCCAGCTGCATTCGCTGATAAGACATGAGGCAGGAAAGATTGGAAGCCCATAAAAATTATAATCTCAGACTTCAGCGTAACTTGGTGGAAGGGTTTTCTCCTGTCCCTTCATTAAGGATGGATCTCATGATCTTCCTTAAATAACAACAAGCCTTCTCACGAGGAATCTCCCGCCTGAAAAACGATTGCATCGTCATTAGGAAATAGGAGTCCAAGAAGCCAAACAAAAATAGCTGGTCACAGGTTAATGCAAGGGCCAAGGCCCTGCAGGGCAAATGGTACTTTATGGGGTGGGAGGAAAAGTGGGGGGATTGGAAGTGATTTCCTAGCACAGAGACAAGATTTAGGCACTGGGGCTCTGCCTGGGAGCCAGGCACCAGTGCCATGTTAAGCTGCTGCCCACAAGGCTGACCATGAACCTGGCTATGAGGCAAGCCCCATCATCCTTGTCCTGCACCTCCTTGGTGTGAAACATCATGTTTCATTCCAGTCTGGCTTGGTACAGCATCCTTCCCTTCAGCCCCAAATTCAGCGAGTCTGGCTATTGCCTGGGAGGAGAAGGGAAAGCTAAAAACCCAACTCTTCAACCGAATCCATGTGAATCTCAAACAGGATGGTCAAGAGAAGAAGAAGCAGAGAGTTGTCAGGCCTGGTGGGGGTGGATATTTTCAGGAAATAATTATCCCAGATGCCAGAATAGAAGAAAATTGAAAGTGTAAACTATAATCAGATGTTAAGTTGCTTTTCTTCTGCTAATTGAAATAATGTTTTCTCTGCTACCCACCACTCTACCCCTTTCAGATGCTAATCCCTATCAAACTCAGACTTACAATCACAAATTCATAGGCATCTTTCCCAGGAGCAGAAATTGCTTTGCCCTGTAACCTCTAAGATGAGGTCTTAATAGGAATTCACGAGCAGTCGCTGGTAAAGCTTCATTAGCCAGAGAGAATAGACAAGGGCAAGTTGCAGTGCTCCCTAACCACTCTAGGGAAAAATTAATTTAAATTACTTTGTAAAGTAACAAGGCCAGATAATGTGTTTCCTTCTTGGATTATTGTTTTCCAACACTCTAATATGCTCCTAGATTACGTTGTTCTGCTTGTGGTCTATGCTAAATTGTGTTTAATGGAGAGCAAAAGCCTATGGAAAGAGAAACACCGACCCCTTGGGCCAGAGGTGGATGAAGACAGGATGAAGATTTGGCTGTTTCTTACTGGGTTGGGTTGCTCAGAGGTTGTTGGGGAGGCAAGTAGCAGCCCCTCCAGCACAACTTCAACACAGCCTAGAGGAGAAACCTGGAAATTTAAGGTGTTTCCCTGCTTAAAAACTGGTCCAAGTCAATGGAAGGAGTCCTGATGATTTGGGGCAGCTCCAGAATTTTTTCCTGGAGCAATGTTGAGTACTCTGCTCCCAAGGGCTGGACAGGCACAGGAAAGCTCTTCCAGAAGCCACCACTCCTGAGCAAAGGTACGAGTGTGAGGCTGACTCCCAACCAGCTAAAGCCAAAAATGCACTAAAACATACTAAAACCCAAGCCTGAACCACCAGGATGGGGAGTTGTGATTTCGCTCCCCATCTTCAGCCCTTGCCAGGCCCCCCCAAAAGGAGCTATAATTCTCTTCCCCTGGCACCAGGCTGGATGCTCTTCATGTGGGGCTTACAATTCAGGGTGGTTTTATGGAGCTTTTCAGTGAGCCAAGTGAGAGGCCACGGGAAGATGCAGTGATAAGGGCTTGGCAGAGGGGCAGAGACTGTTCCCAGCACCCTGGGCTTGCAGACAGGCTTTGGTGGGTGCTGCCAGGCCCCAGAGTTATTAACCTAAGACTTGTCAAGCAGAATGGGCCAGTCTGGCTAAATCCTCGGGGGACACGAGCATCATTCAACAAAGAGACAAAGAGTTCAAAGGGCCTTTCGGCAGCAAACAGCACTGATCATCTCAGCTGATTAAATAGGTTCCCAACTGATCGGGGAGTCCTAGGAGACCAGACTGAAGCTGGGAAGATTTATAGGGAGCTACCTGAATTGGAGAGAGAATATATTGATTTTATTCCTTGCTTCTGAAGGGGATAGCTGGGAGGAGGGGGGTGTTCAGAGCAAAGATAGGGCTGGTGAGAGACGCACTGAGACAGAGGGGTAGAGAGTTAGGTAGAGGGATGAATGGATGGACAGACTTCCAGACTATCTAATAATTTTCTTGCCCCTGCTTGCTTGGAGGAAGACAAAAACCCCAGGGCACCCAGTCCTACCTTCTGTCATTCTCCATGCAAAACTGCAGCATTTCAAAATGGGATTGTAGCCCCCAAAGATGCGGGTTTATGTCACCCCAGCTCCTGAGTCACTTGAATTTCTTTCATCCCATCAGCAGCCCATTGCCCTCCAAGCCCTGATAAATTCTGGACCACCTTTGCTGGAGGCAGGCCCTGTATTTCAATAGCTCCCAGCACAACTAAGTGTCCCCTTAAGTCCTATTTGCCTTTATGTCTTGCAATGGGCAGGATCCAGCCTCCTGGGGAGCAGATGATGATCAGAGAAGGACATGCCCCATGAGGAGTGCACCACTGCATGGCCCACTGGGTCCCCAATGGGTAGACAAGAGCCTGATTGCAGTAGGAACCTCCTGCTCAGCTCCATCTGAAGAAGGTGCTTTCCTTCCTCCAGCCCGTACAGCCTTACTGGGTTAAAGAAAGGGCCCTGGGCAGAGCAAGGAGCACTCACAATATTGGAAATCATCCTTGAACTGTGGGGTTCAACCTACCAGAACCATGCCAGTGAGCACCAGCCCTACTTATTTCCATGCTCATCAGCAAAAGCAGCACATTTTCAGGCAGCATCTCACTTCTTTCTCAGCACCAGAGCTTTTGCCTGGTATCCAAAGGGAAAAGAGTAACGGGGCCATCAGCAGTGAGCGAAACTCATCTAATAACCTCCACTTCTTTTCAACGAGCTCCAGTTGTTGCTTTACAAGTGTACTCCAACCCCGGCAAGTGCCAAACAAAAGCTCCCCTCTCCTTCTCTGTGCCTTGTTAAACAGCCTTTTTATTTCAGTGAGCTGCATCTGCTGGGTGGCAGCCGTGATTACCATAACACAGGGGCAGGATTTGGCCTGGATGCTTCACCCTCAATTCTGCAACAGGCGAGAGCGTTGGGCTGGATTTAAAATGAAATGAAAAATTAAGGGGGAAGGGGGAGGGAAATCGAATGCATGAAGTCACTTTTCTGGCTGCCACCCAAGCAAACAGATGCAGGTAACAGAGGAGATGGGAAAAATCACGTCATGCTCTGCTCTGAGCAGTGGATTCTGCGGTTTGGGAAGGGGGTGAGAGGGACATAAAAGGCCCTAGGGATTTCATGTGAGTCCAAAGGGTGAAAGAGGCACTTCTCAGGGTACACTGGAGTTGGGGAAGCTTTTTAGGAGCTTTAACCCATTCTTGAAGCCTTGGAGGCTGCTGGCCCTAGCAGGGTGCTGCATCAGCCAAGCAAGTACTGTGAGATGAGGTGAGGGAGCCAGGGCTCCTGTGGGAGGGATGACATGGATAGGAAAGGGCTGAGCAACACTGAGCTGTGCCATTGTGCCACAGCAGCTGAGATCAGGCTGCCCTCAAATCGAGCCCTGAATAGGTTTTGAGGACAAAAGGTGAAGACCCCTGAGAGATGCATTTGCCTGGGACTGGGGAGAAGAGGCTGTTTCCAGGAGTGGCTATTAATTAAAACCCAGTAAGTAGCAGTGCATCAGCACAGCCACCAGCATTCCCACCAGGAAGCGTGAGACTTCACAGACTCACCCCACCCCTGCCAAGGTCCCGGGGGACGCGGCAGCCTGTGCTCCCCTGCTACAGCAAACAGGGAGCCAGTGACCACAGGCACAGAGCCCATTACCTCCATGCATTGGAGAATGGGGATATATGGGGCAGCACTGAGATATCCAGGGCCTGGCTGAGCTAGGGGGGCACCACCTGTCCTGAACATTCTCTATGCCTTTCAACCCGCAAGTACCAAACCCTGCAGGAAAATAGCTGTGGTGTTCAAATATAGAGATTTTAACATAATGATTAGGTCTGTGGTAACTCCATGAAGACCTGGACAGCTGATCAGTGCGGGGGAAGGAGGGGGAATGCAGTGGGAGAAAGGGAGAAGGGGAGAAATGGAAAAGGAGTATGGGTACAAGGAAGGGAAAGGAAGGGAAAGGGAAGGGGAAGGGGGAAGGGGGAAGGGAAAAGGGAAAAGAAGAGGGGGAAGGCCAGCCTTTAGCATACATCCTTTGTGAAGCCCCAAGAACACACTGAACCCTCGTATCAAATCCCCTTTCCTCGCCCCACCTCGGGGCCGCTCCGGTCGGGGGGGGCGGAGCGCCCTCTGGCGGCTGCGGGCGGTGCTGCGGCCTTGGCTGCGGCCCTGAGCCGAAGGGGGCCCCGCCGGCTCCGGCTCCGTCTGCTCCGCGCCGCTCCGCGCTGGCAGGAAGCGCTGGTGCTGCGGTCGGCTTTGATCGGCCGCTTATCAGCGACAAGGGGCTCCCCCAGAGCCGTTCAAAGCAGGCACTGGCTCCGAGGTGACTGCTTCGGGAGTGCCCGCGGCCCCTGGAACCGGTGGTGGGGCTCTGGGTGTCGGGGACACCCCGTGTAGGACCGTCCGGCCGGGAGCCCCGTCGGGCTGCGGCACTGTGAACGCATCAGTTGAGGGGTCCTGCCTGCAGAGGCAAGCGTGCAGGGCAGTGTTGGTGGTGGCATCACAGTCACTGGGGCGGTGTCACCTTTGGAGGGGACAACGTTTGCTTCGGCTCACAGCGCCCTTCTGCCAGCCCTGCCTGAGGGCTGCTGCTGGGGGCGGTTGTAGGAGCTTATCCCCGGCACCTGCACCCAGCCAGATAGTAGCGGGGCAGCTGGAGGGTGGCCCCATGAAACAGGGAAGGCAGCCCTCCGGCCCAAAGCCTGTCGAGATAGGAGCAACGGCTGTTGCCTCTGGTGCACTGGGCAAGCTTCTGTCACCTCAGAAAACACCCTGGGAAAAGCATCCGGGGTGGGCTGCTGTTCTCTGACATAGAAGAAGGGAAAAGGCAGCTCAAGAGTTTGCTAGGGTAAGGCAGGGGGCAGCTGGGGAATGATTTCTGCTAATGCACCCAAACGCAAAACCACCCTGGAGTTTTCTGTGATGGGGACCACCTGCAGGCAGCATGCAAGGGGCTGGGGGCACACATGTGAGCATGTCAAGGGCTTGGGTGGCTTGAAGGCACACGCAGGACTGTGTGTTCACATCCATTCAAATACTTGTGTTTAGGACTGCGTCCTCAGAGGTGCATCCACGGACCTGAGACATACAAAAATGAGTTGTGAATGTGTTCATGCACCATCACACACGTGGGAACACATGGACAACTCATTGGTGAGCAAGTCAGTGTGCATGCTTACCTGCCATGTGCATGGACAGGTATTTGCGGGGTGGAAGAATGTTTGTGACTCCTTATACACACAAGCTTCCCACCCACAGTGACAAGTTGCTAACTGGCTCCAGCCACTCCCAGGCTGATCCCAGCTTCCATTTCAACAGCATTCCCAGGGATGGAGCAAACCGGGTGCTCAGAGGAGTGATGGTGCATGGTGTGATGAGAGGTGATTACTGGATGGTTGCAAGACACACGACTGGATGGGTGTTGATGTGTTTTATTTCAGCTCTATCAGCTTGTGAAGGGATGTATCGCTGGTGGAGTGCAAGTGAAGTGCTCTGGAGATGGGACAGCTGCTGTAAAGCAGCTCCTTGCTCACATGCCCTCCCAGGCAGCATCGCATGGGCAGTGGTTGAGACCCTTAAGACATGCAGGAGGACCTTGCCTCTGGATTTGGTGCCTGTGGGCAAGCCTTGGGCAATAGGGTGCTATTCCTGCCCCAAGGGCTGTGCTGCGAATGGTGATGGTGGTGGAAGCAGTCCCAGTCCCTTCCCTGAGGCATGGCCATCTTCCCAGCAATACCTCTGCGGTTGGAGGGGCTGATGTTCCCTGCCACAGGCACAGCATGCACACAGCATGTGCGCAGCCACTCTAGGCTGTGATGCTTGGTATTTTTTGGCCCCTTAAGCCTAGCTCAGGGTCCCACATCAGGAAGAACCACTCGACAGCACTCATACAAAGACCTGTCACCTCTGCCTGCTGTCAATCTGCTCCCTTCACATGATGCAACCCGGGATGCTCTGCCAGGGCTTTCCCAGATGCCCTTGGGCAAGTCCCCAAACCTCTCCCAGCTCAGTCAGCAAGTCACCTACTCCCCTTATTTCAAGCACCCCTTTAGCAACACAATGCCAGCAGCAAACTGCCTTTCACTTTGCACAGTGCACACACCAAGGAACATGATACCACTGTGGCTTTTTTGGCCTCTGCCAAAAGCCCTTTGCTGCAGGACCCACCCCCCCCTTGGCACAGCAGGGTTAAGCTGGTGCCATGCAGGATTTGCTGGAGGGATATAAGGCAAGGAGTGAAGCCCTTGGCCCCACCACGTGCTGCTGACCGGGCTCAGCCCCGGCACATCAAAGTGATTTAACCATGATCCAGACGCTCCCTCCCATTTCCTGCTGGATTCCCGTCTAGCTCCCTGTGCCCGCATCAGCAAAACAGAGTGTAAAAATAGAGGCTGGGCTTCACCAAAACACAATAGTAAATTGTTCCCCGGAAAGGTCATCAGGGCGGCTGAGAATAACTCTGAGAGCAAGGGAAAGGAACGTCTACCGGGGGGACAAGTTTGAAAGTGCCTGCTGGACCCCCATGGGAGGTTTCATGCATCCCCATCAGTGGTGCAGGTCCCCACTCCTTAGACCCCAAGGTCTTGGAGCATCCTTATCTTGTCCCATCCAGCCCCACTGGGTAATCCCAGCTCTCCCAGCACCAATTTTTGAGGCGATACTGAAACAAAAGAATGTGGAGCAAGGAATAAGGCAAAAGGAGAGGCAGGAGGACCAGAGAGGAAGAAAAGGGCTGGGAGGAGAAAGGGATCCTGCTCGCTGCTCATCTCCTCGCTGTGTGTGACAGCGCAGTGTCCCCTGGGCACCTCTGCCTGGCTGCAGCCTTTGTGCGGTGGTGGGAATGTCAAGGATGAGCCTGGGGATGGGGAGTGTATCGAGCAGTCCCAGAGAGCCATAAATTACTCCCTCCTGTTGTCACTGGCCTGTAATAGCAAAGAGGCAAAGCTTTCTCATCGCCTGCTGGGGTGGGAATGTTTGGGTCCCGAGGTTTCTGGGGGCATATTTAATTCAATCATGCGGGAATGCCCCTAACGAAGCAGATCCTTGCTCTCTTCTCCAGCGATGTTCCCAGGCAGGGGTGCCAGTGCAGGCTGCCCTCAGCATGGCTCTGCCAGAAAGGCTGTAATTAAACCCAGATAATGAGGCTTGAAGATAAAAGCTGCCCAAATTTGGGGTGATTTTGGGGCTTTTGTGTTTCTTGTATCATTGTCTCTCACATTTGTGTCCCTCACACCTTCTCTAGTTCATTTTTATTTTAATCAATTTTATCTCAATGCCACTTCCCCTCTGTTCTCACTCCCCAGTTCTACCTATGCAACGGTCAGGGGAATTTTCTGCCACCAGGAGCCTGAATGTCACCAGGTTCCTGGGACACATAGAAATGTGGATGAGCAGCATGTCCTTAAGTGCACCGGCTTCAAGTTTGTGAAGAAACTGCTGTTTGCCAGACAAATCGCTGCAGAAGGCTCATGGTGTCACCAGTGAGAGGTTAACCCCAGCCCTGTCCCAGCCTAGAGCAATGCCAACCATGACACCCCGGCTATTGCCCTCCTGTAGCGGATACTGGGATCCTAAAGTGCTTTTACCAACTTTCTTCTCTGTTTTGCATAAACAGAATAAAAACCAGGTTGGGTTGGGTTTATTATCCTGTGTATTTGAATCCACAGAGCAGTGCTCATCACCTTGCAATACAACACAGCTGTAAAATAGTAATACCACTTGATGGGAAATGAATGAAATATTCCACCAGAAGACAAGAGTGAGAAGGACTTTCAAAAACTACTTTAAAAGAAGAAAAAGAAAGGCAGATGATGTCTGCTACCTTCTGTGACACTTGCTTCTTGGTGGCTGAGCAGCAGGGAGGTCCAGATGCTCTGGAGAGGAAGATGCTGGAAGGAGGACGCTCCTTCCAGCACAGCCAACCTAGTGCCACTGGCCACCCAGATGGGGGCACATCCCTGGAGCCTTTCCCAGCATGGCAGCTCCTGGGATCTCCCCACCACTGGCATACATAAGGAATGGCGCATATTGACCATCCCATCGAGGTGTGGGTGGCGTCAGCACCCTCTCAGAATTTACTATAGTCTATAGAGCTATATATTAAATATTAGAGCTATATATTACATATATATCTGCAGGGAGTGTTTTGAAACCTTCATCTTGAGTATATTCTTCCTTTTGCTGATAGCAAAGAGAACATGGCAATGAGGGACCTTTTAACTGAATAGAGGGAAAAAAGCAGAAGGGGGAGGTGGAAGGAGAATTGTCCTGGCAATGTAAGGAGGGAGAGTGCTGGGTGGTGGAGAGCAGAGATAAACGGTAGGTGAGCTATCAGCAGGATGGTGTATGAGGGTTAAACCAGCTGCGTAGCTGTGATCACCCAGCCCCAGATAAGCACCCAACAGCCCCACACTGTCCCGCTCCCGCCCAACACCTTGTCCAAGTGCCTGAGGTGGAAACCAGCCTGGCCCCATATGCAGGGGCTTTGGTTGATCAGGCTGTGTGGGCCTTCTGTGTTCCTAGCTTGGGGCTGTGCCTGAACAGGGCTCCCTGCATACCCCAAGCTGGAGTCTAAAAAGAGCCCCCTGCTTTCACCCAGGGGGAAATGTCACCCAAACTCTTTAAAGCAAGAACTGGCTCATGGGCTGCTGGGTGTGAGGAGAGTTTTAGCTTCTAAGCTTTTGGGGGGATGCTTTGAAAGATCAAGGGATGCTCTAAAAGACCTTGTTTAAGTAGCTAACGACTCTGAAACTCATAGAAATTAAAGACAAGAAAATGGTACCTGTGGTACCATTCCTGTTCATCTGCTTCATGTTATGGATATGATGTTGGCCTTCATCGGCATGGTGCCGTAGTCATGCATATATATATAAAATATATGTGCACACACGTAGTCAATGGACTGCTTATCCTGTAAACACTCTGCAATTAATGTTACCAGCTCAGTTGGTTTTTAATGTACACGGTTGTGATAGCAACTTCTTTTTTCTCTTCTAAAAAAAAGAGGAATTACCATCATTAGTCACAAAATTGTGGCCAAATACTTGCCATGGCGAGACGGAAAGCAGCATGGTCCCTGGCAGCCCCCTCCTCACACCGTCCCCCTTGATAAAAGAGGGGAAAAGGCCATCAGAGCCTTTGGGGGACTTGCAAAAGACACTGGGGGTAACACAGTGGTGGCTGGTAGCACTGGCCTGCGGTGGGGGGATTGCTTCGCTGCCCGTCTTCCTTCCTGCTGGCCCCACACATTCTTCCTCCCTCCTACCCTCTCTGCAAAAGCCCAGCCCAGGCTGGACAGCATGAGCCAAGCAAGGAAAATTGTCAGCAGAGCCTTCTGCAAGGCTTTTGCTGGCTGTTTATGGCTTTTGATAGTTGGGGATGGGCCATCCTGGCATCATCACCCCACAATGCCCAAGGATGAGATAGCAAAGACCTGAGCTGTGAGCTGGGAGAGAGGCAGACAGCAAGTGGAGGCTGCTTTGTAAAACTTTATTTAGAAATATTCTTGATATATTCATTATATATATATATATTTATATATACACACACATTACAACAAATGTGTTTGCTATATAGCACATCCACAGTGGGTTGGGACTCAGGGTACCAGGTCTGATTACTTTGTTTCTGCAGAAAAAATGCAGAAATCCAAGGGGAAGGTTGGCAGAGAAAGAGTTGGGGTTGAAATCAACCAACCAAAAGTCATAAGGTGGGAATTCACTCATCACATGGTACAGCGTTGCCCCAGAGCACTGTTTCCAACAGAAAGGGGGGGAGCGATGGTCCACACAGTGAGAGATGAAGCAGGCAGGAGGAGAGGTGGGCAGAGGAAATGTACCATTCAAATCACAATTAAAGTACAACTGTACATACCCTGGGAGACCTATGGTGCGCTTTGCTAAGGGCTTAGAGCAGGCACATGTGTGCAAGGGGGTGATGGGGGAATGCCACCAAGGTTGTACCATTTTCCCAAATGTTCAGCTAACAAAAAGTTAAAGAATAATAATTATAAACTTGTGGGAAATGAGGAATTTCTCAGTGTCTGTGATTTTTCTTGCAATAGTTTAATAAAAGGGGGGCAAAACCCTCACCCACCCCATCCCAGGGTTATTTTGAATGCTGAAACCCAAGAACAGCTTCCCTGTGTGACCAGAGGGCCCCCTCCTGCCAGTCTCTCCTACCCCTGGTGCTGGGACCAGCCCAAACCTCTTCCTCAGCATCACTCTATCACCTGCCAGCATCTCTCCGTGGACCACCTTTAGTGAAAAAAAAACCCATGAATGGGTGTTCTGGACCCAGGAAGGAGTTTTCCTTCTTTTCCCCAATTTAAGATGGAAGAGATTGGTGGTTTTGGAGGGTTTGGGGTCTATGTTGGAAACCCTTGCTTGGACAAGGACCATTTCCCGGGAATTAATTCCACCTAATGTGCCAACCTCCCACATATTATTTACAAAGAGGCATTAAAACCAACCGGAGACAGAAATGACAGGGCTCTGAATTAAGGCTGGGATGGGCTTGCAGACACCCACCCAAATCCTCTGTGTTCCCTTGTACCTCAGCACCCTTAAAAAGGGACGAGTGCGGTGGAAGATGTCCCCACTTAAAGGACTTTTTCCCTTCCAAAGGATGTTTTTGGATTTTTGCTTTTTTTTACTGTAGCATGGTAGAGGGTTCTGTGCCTTGACATATCCGCAGAGGGGGAGGATGGGCTTGGGGCAATTGTTCCATCAGGCATCATGTGAGAGATGGGCCTGATGCAGTGGTGATGGCATGGTGTGGTCCTCAGCTCCCAGCAGCAGCCTCATGCTCCCCAGTCCTATTATTTCCCAAATGCCCTCCTGGGTGGGCAACAGGGATCAGAGGATCAGCTCCTTCACAGGCATCAATTTTGCATCAGTCCAGGTACTCGAGAATGGAGGCTAATCCCACCTCTGCTCTTCGTGCTTCCCCCCCCCAGGATTCGCAGAAGCTGTGGGCTCCTGCCAGCCTTGGGCAGCAGAGACCTTCCTATCACCAGAATAAATCCAGCACTGTAGTCCAGCCTGCAGGCATTGACACAGCTGAACCACCACCATTTTCATACAATAAAACCAAAAAATCCAAAGCATACCATTAAACCCCTTTATAACCCTATGTACACGCGCACTGTTGATGCATCATAAACTCATTTTGCCTTTTTGTTGCTTGTTGGATTTAAAAATCCCCTGGTCCAAGGGGATGCTTCACTACCAAATGTTTATTTTTCTTTCCTTTATCGATTCATTTTCTTTGAGAGAAGCTCTGGCCCTACAGAAACCACTGGGAAAACTCCAGGGGACCACAACAAGCCTGGAGCTTGTCCATTGAACATTACCAGCAGAAGAATCAGAGACTGGGAGAGCAGGAGAAAACACCTATGTACCTTTTCATTCAGTGGATACTGCATGACAGTGTTAAACAGAAGTAATCCCATGTCATAAATACAACAACCCCGAACAATCAAAAGTTAGGTAGAAGGGGAAGGGAGAAAGGAAATTAAAAAAGTAATTAAAAAAGAAAAAAAAAAAAAGCCAAAGAAAGAAAAAAAAAAAAAAAAAGAAAAAGAAAGGAGAGGAAAAGAAATAGTCTTAATCCTTTTAATAGTCCTTTTGCTGAGGGTGTTTTTTCACCTCTTTAAAAAGATACAGTCAAAAGCTCTGGGACAGCAGGAGCACATGAGCCCAGCTCCTGCTCAGACCAGTTGTATAAGCCACAGGAGAAATGCTGCAGCAGTGGCAGGGTTCAACAGTCTCCAGTGACACGTGGAGCTGGAAAGCATCAATGGCCTCTGTCGGTAGTGAAAGAGGAGTTTCATGTCTCAACCAGGCGACTGTTTAAAAGCAACGGTCATCCAATGGTCTGAAAGCCCTCTAAATGCTGGCGAGGTGCTGGCCATGTCTCCTTCCCCTCCACAGAGTCACATCATGAGCAGTATGTACAATGAAGATGACTTCAATGCTTTTCTTCTTTGTACGATCACGTACCTGAATACTGAATGTCCATCTAATTTGGTCTTGTCCTCAGCCAACATGCCGGCTGCTCCATCCCAGGCTGGGAAGGACAGGGAGCCCGTGGGGAAAGGCAGAGTCACAAATCTCACAGGCACTAATTCCAGCACCTGCATGCTCAGGTCTCACCTTCCCTGTTGGTGCTTTGGGGGCAATACAGAAGGTCATCACCGCTGCGCGCTGCCTTCTACAGGGAGAATAGCGTGGTGCAGGCTCCGTGTGTGCTTCGAATCTAGCGTTTCGTGCTCTTCTGTGAAGCTGTCCGGGCTTGCTGCTCCGTCTAAAGAACTTCCACAGCTAGAGTTAGGAGACAACATGTCCTGCAGGAGGTCTTCCTGGACTATCCCAGAGTCTTTGTTCACTTTGCCCCTTTGGTTTCCTTCTTCCTCCTGGTCATTGAGCAGCTTGGCCAGGAAGTTGATGTATTTCATAGCCAGGCGCAAGATC
>JAOEHY010006440.1:0-25644 GCA_025447955.1 Psilopsiagon aurifrons | reverse complement strand
CTGCGCGGGGTTTGGGGAGCGGGGGAGTCGCCGCTTAAGTTGCGCGGGGCCGAGGGTAGAGTCGCCCTTCCAGACACTCCAGGCCTGGGGAAAGGCGGGTGGGGTGCGGTGGAACGGGAGCGGAGGCGCGGGGGGGACCGCCGCGTTCTGGGGTTGCCTGGAGACGGCCGTGCCCGCCGGCGGAGACCCCCACAGTGTGATGAGGGGGTGACCCTTGCAGCAGGGCCGAGGCGGGGGGGGAGGAAGCATCTTCAAAACGGCGCCTGCAAGGTGACCCCCACCCTGCAAATAACAGTGCGCCCCGTGCTAATAATTAGCGATAACGTGTCCTCCCCACGCCGCCTCCCTGAGCAAGCTTTGGGCTGGTTTCTCCTGCCCTTGGTGGTCACAGGCAGGTTGCACTCTCATGCTTCAGCATGGGGGGGGGGGACTACAGGGCCCTGTGCTGGAGAGGGACCCCCCACCCCCCAGAGCAAGCAGTTGGGATGCAGGGGGGCTCTGGGAGGCAGCGGCCGTGGCAGGGGGAGCTGCCGTCTGGGGGGGCATCCGCAGAAGCCCCCCAGGTCTTCGACAGCCCGCCGGCATCGAGGCGGTGTGATGGAAATAGTACTGCCGCAGTGACACACACATGGCTGCGGAGCGGCGTGCCTGCAGCGTGGCTTTTCCACCCCGGCCGGGGCGAGCAGAGTGGGGCTTGGGGGGTCCCTGGTGTCCCCACCATTGTCTCATTAGGGAGGTTTGGTGGGATTTGCTGTGCTATGGCAGCATTCTCCCCACCGGTTTTGTCCAGGCACCCCATAAACTTCTCCGGGGTTATCTTGGTGTGTCCCTTAACATGATAATCTCAAGAGCGTGAATTGTGAGTGTACTGAAAATGTGTGTTTTGTCTGTGCTTGTTTTCTTTTTGGTTTTTAGTTTATTTTGTATAATGAGTTTGTATTCCGAAATCAACACTAAATTCTCTTTTCTGACAGGTATCGTTTATTTCTCTTCCTTATCTCCATAGTAATATGCTTTGTTGTGACCAAGTCCTTCCTGCTGACCTGCTGCTTGCCCATCTTTCTGATGGGCATGAGGTACTACTTCAGTAGAAAAGTTATCCTGCACTATCTCGATTGTGCGCTGCATACAGACATGTCCGATATTGAGCAATATTACATGAAACCGCCAGGTGAGTACGAATTCCCAGAGGGAGCCTGCTCCCAGCCCTGCTCCTCCGGGAACATGGCTGCTCCCTGCTGCTGGCGCCTTTTCCTCCTGTCAGCAGCACTGAGCAAGCTCAAAAGTCGCCAGAATGCAGCTCTTTGGCCATATCAGGCACACAGACGTCTCTGCTTTTGGTTTGGGTTTTTTGGGTTGGTTTTTCCCCTTCTCCCCTCAAACATGTCTAGTCATCCAAGGCAGCCTCCATCCACGCCGGAGAGCAGTGCTCCGGGGTCCCACAGCCTGTCTGTGGGGACCAGGTTGTGGGTGCTGGGGGATGCTGAGGCTGGGTGATGTGGTTTATTTACCGCAGCCCAGGTCCAACCCAGCCTTTACTTCTTGTGCTTGATATTTCTTTGCTTCTTGCACTTGGTATTAGCTCTGAGAGTGGCCTTTTAGCCCAAATGCGTAGAACCTGTTTTAGTTATTGCGCCCATTTCCCTGTATTATGCAAGAAGAACATGCCTTAATGCAAGTGTTCTGGAAGAGGCACAGATCAGGTATGTAAAGGGATGCTGCCTGGGTTTCACATAATACACGTTCGCCCATTTACTAGATTTATGCAAGTAATTAAAAGTATAGTATCCACTGATAATATTTGGCTGTCAAGCTGTAAAAAAATCTCTTATGTGATGATTTAAAAAAGAAAAAGGCCCTTTAGAACTTGTCAGGTGCTGTTTCCCTTCTTGTAGGCACACATCCATGTTGAGGACAAGAGCAAGGGGATGACTGGGCAGTTGCTTGGAGTTTGAGGTTTGGTGGTTACGTAGCACAAGCAGTGAGCTGGGAGAGGAAGGCAATGCCAGTATCCCAGTTAGTTCCATCTTCTTGGGGTACCTTCTCTGTCATTTTTCCGTGTAACCATGTTTTCACTGTGTCATTGCTGTTCCCTACGTGTGACTGACCTTGTCCTGGGCACTTATAGAGGATTCGTGGGAAGCAATACTATAGCCGCAAACTTGCCTTCACTTCTACAGTGCTCTTCCTGTAATGAAAATCCCCTAAGACTAGATGTGCTTGCTTTAGATTTCATTTCCATCATAGTGCATGTCTTGTGCAGGTCTCGTCCCATCTTGCGTATGGGTTGTGTTTCATTTACAGCGCTTGCTCTTGGAAAAATTGAGGTGTGACTGGTATTTAAAAACCTCCATCGAAGGCGGTGGTGCAAAAATAAAAGATCTAAGCAAAACATTTCCAAGCCTCTGAGGTTCAACAAGGTGTTATGCTGGATAAGGTAGCAGGGGACTCCAGTGAAACAAGAACATGTACTATCGAGTCACTAGGTGTTTGAGCTGCATCGCTGATTAGTGCTTGGGACTTGTGTGGTCACGATTCAGGGCATGGATCAAAGTGCTTGTATTTAAAACACTATGTGTGTGTATATATATATAAAATAAAGGGTCTCAGAGGAAGAGCAATGCCCTCAATTTGTTTAGGGTCAATAATGTAATCTGGTTCAGCAGTGTTGCCAACATGTCTTTGAAACATTAGCATTTTTGAAACATTATTGGTACCTAAAAGGGCTGATTTCAGTTTTAAAGCGACGTGTGGGCTTTAATTTTTGACAGAATTTAATCATGTGTAATTAGACTTCTGCCATGCCATAAAACACAGATTTATGGGATTGGTGGTGCTTATTTAAGGTGCTTGGTGTTAAATATGTTGGCTGGAGTCATAATTAGATAAAGACCGAAGAGGCTTTGGGGAAGAGAAGGGTGTCTGTGGGTCGGGACTGGCACTGCCAGTGATGTCTGTCCATGTGCCATATAGCTGTGTGGTGCTATTTGGTGTAGCTATGTACAAGGCGTGAAGCCAGTGTTTTGCTCCTGTTCCCCCCCAAAAGACAGTTGCTGGTTCCTTCCCTGTAAGACAGTGGTATAAAAGCAGTTACCTTGGAGCAGCCTGGAGTTTTGTGTGCCTCAGAGGCTGTCTGACTTGTATTGTCTGCCTGAGTGTACGGAGACAGGCAGTGATGTGCCATATTGGTGCTGTCCATCCTGCCCAAAGGACAGAGAAATGACAATAAAACAACTTCCAGCCCCAAGTTTGTCTTTATTTGTCTAGTTTACAAATTAGCACGCAGGCAGAAACGCATGCAGTGGGAATGAGAAGGGCTCCTTGTCCTGTGTAATGCTCCAGCTCAGGCATTAGTGAGAGCTTTCTCAATGAGGTGTTAGAGAAGAAATGGCCGCAGTGAGGGTAATTTGGTGTGGGAACAGGGGCCCAGAGAGGCTGGAGATGGTCAGAGCTTGACTAGATGAGTTAAAACCCAACCTGATGTAGCTGCATCCCAGCCTGGCTTTGGCTGGGAGCACAACAGGCAACTTCTTGCTTCTTCTGGAGAATCCTTTTTTTACCTGCTTGAATATTGGTTTTCCAATGCGGAAAATAGAAGAAGGGAGCATTTCTGGGGTGGTTTATGAATTCTTGTTTCTTAAGGCAATGAACACAAAGCTAAAACTGGGATGAGGTTTTAAGGTCTCAGATCTTGATGTTGGTTGAGGCTTTGCTGTGGGTGCTTGGCATCTGTGGGACCTGGGTATGAAAACCTGCTTGCAGTGGGCTCCCTGTGGTACCCCGGGTTGGATACCATTGTACAGAGCATCTATAACAAATAGCCCCTGGCAAGTCAGGCATCTACAGTGAGGGAACACTTTATCTATTAGAAAGGATCATTCTCAGTGGTTTTGCCACAGCACCTGCCAAAACTGTGGCTCAGCTTTAAAACCAAACCAAAAAGACCTGTTTTGCAGTGGGGTGCTGCAAGCACCCATCTTAACGATGAGTGTTGAACAATCCCATGGGTTACATCTCATTACAGTCTTTCTGCAGTTTTCTGCTCCTCTCACCTCCAAGTTAGTTATTGCTTTAAATATCCTCCACTGGGCTTTGTATGAACTGAGAAATACGTGCAGACAGTGGCTCTGCACAAGTACACCAGCCAAAGTCTGTGTCTTTGTTTTCTCTTGCCCTCCTACACCTAAGCCAAGGATCTGGCGGAACATTTAGGCCAGTGCTTGATTCTGAGCTTGTATGCAGCGGGGGCAACTTGAAATGGCTGTTCATTTGAAAGGTATTGCTTGTGTTGAGTCCTGTGCTGGCATCTTAAACCAGGAGGTTGAATGGTTCAAACACCTTCCTGAGCTCTTTGTAAGCTTGCATTTTTCCATTTAAAATAGCACTTATAGGAATTTTCCTTTTTAGGCACAGGGGTGATGGAAAAGAAAGGAGTTGGATAATGGGCTTAATTGTCAGCCAGAATAACTTGGGCTCTAGTAAACAGAGAAAAAAAGAAGGAATTAATTTTAAATAGAGCGCTGCCTCTTGCATTTCTCTACTCAAATAAGAGGAGCACAGCTGGAGCTTCTTTTATGGTCTGATGAATTTGACGACTAATCAATTCCACAGCGTCTCCTCAAGCTTCTCTCCCTGTTAGTTGTGTTGTGTATATATGCTGCAGTGGTTGGTGGTGTGTTGGAGAGATTCTTGTGAGGCTGAGGTCTCTGCTGGAGGGTGATGGAAACCAGGACTCCTTCCCTCTGATGCAAACCTGCTGCTCTCTGAAAGGAGCAGGGACGGGGTGTTAGCTGATGAGCCAGCAGGTCTTTCTTTGTGGTTTGCAGTGTTATCTGGGCTGCCAGCTGTCCCAGCAAGGTCTGCTGAGGGGTGTGCACATGTTGTGTTTGTGGTGGTGGAAGCTGGCCTTTCCCAATGGGTTTGGGCACTGGAGATTAGCTGTGTGATTGCTCAGTGCCGCAGGCCAGGAGGGACAGGCAGCACAGCTGGGCAGCCTGGAGCGCTGCTGTGGCTGCAGGACCTGGTGGAGTCTTGAGGGCATCTGCCTTGGTGATGTAGCAGATGAAGCCCGAGTGGCTGCTGCAGAAGGTGTCTGGTCACATTAACCGCAGCACGCTGAGAGCTGTGGTTTTCAGCAGTGCCTGCACATCAGCTCTCGCTCTTGGAGCCACAGGATGCCTCTGGTTGCCCTGTGCTACGACTGGGCATGCACCTCTGCTCTCCTGCCTCTGCCCAGGGCTGAGCAGAGCCTCTCCATCCTGTTACCTTTTGTCCCCTGGTACATGAGGGTGCAGATGAAGAGCCTGTGCTGAGATCCCAGCCTCCCGGGGTGACGAGGCCCTAAGGAATCATAGCATCAGCTATGAATGGACAAGACCTTTAAGATAATCAAGTTTAACAGTTACCCCAGCACTGCCAAGTCCACCACTAACCCGTGTCACTGCGAGGTGGCTATGGGGGGATGGCTCATTGGGGTCCAATTCCTGCTGCTTCTGGATGGCACATTCCTCAGCTGAGCCCGAAGGAGGGATGTCCTGCTCTTCTTGGGACAGAAGGGGTGTCCTGCTCTTCTTGCCCCTCTCAGAGGTTTTGGTATCTCATCCTTTTCTGCCAGGATACCAGTTGAGGTGGGGCCAGAGTTGGGTTGTAAGGAGGTGATACCCTGTGTGCCACTTGTTCTTTTTGTGGTGTTCCTCGCCTTCAGTGAGACCTTTATCTGGTTTTAATTGTGCTTTTGGACCAGGCCATTTGCAGCAGGTTAGTTTCCAGCTAACCCTGTTCACTGACTGCTGAGCACTGGGGTCTATGGGATGCACAGCAGTGAGGTTTGGCGCGCAGGGAAAATACAGGGGCCACCTTGGGAGGAGATCCTCAGCATGGGAACTGTGGTTCCTCTGCCATGCCCAGACCCTTCGCAAGCCTGGGGGGTTTCTCCCCCCCACAGGGCCCAGTTTTTCCACATTCTGGGTAATGCTCAAGCTGCCAGATAAGTAGGAGCACTGCTGCTGAGCGATAACATTGTTTGGAAAGAATAGAGCAGCAAAGAAAGGGCTTAGTTACCTGAGGCTGGGAGAGGGCTCAGGGCTGCTGCTTCCCAGTGCAGGAATGTGTTTTTGGAGAGCCCAGCCCCGCTCACGGTGCCCAGAGGCTGCTGGAATCTGAAGCATCCCTATCTTCAGCATTTCTTGCTGGCTTATGCAGTGCCCTGACCTCATGTGTCTGCCAGCCCCCTGCACTCACCCTCGTATATGGGGTTTCTGTACGTGCCTCTCCTCATGCATGGTGTAGGGTGGTGAGAAGTTGGAGCCGGAAAGCCCAGGGGAGGGGCTGTGTCCTTATCTCCACCTCGGTGTCACCCAGCTCTGCTCCACACCCCTGAGAACTGAGGTCAGGTCTCGTCCTCAGGCAGCGCAGGGTCTCTCCCTTGAGCATTTCTGGTGCTGGGGTCTCTCTGCAATTCAATGAAGGTGCTTCAAGGGATGAGCTCTTCATATGGGAGAGATCCTACAGGATTAGAGACTATTGGTATATTTGCAGTGGGAGGTATTATGTCTGAAAGTATTTGAGGGGGACAGTCAGGGGTACTGCTGCTTACCAATGTTGCTTTTGAGTTTTGACAACTTAGCACTGGAGATGAGAAATGCCGAACCATGCAGCAGTTTGTTGGGAAGCAATAGGAAAAACAGCTCATGTTTCCAAACGTTAGGGATATGCTTTGTCCAGCATTAGTTTTATTTTGGTTTTATTTGAATCGTGTCAAATGTCTTTAAAGTTAGGTTGACTCTCCCAAAACCCTCCTGCACTCCATCTCTCCTGGCTGCCTTGGTTTGCTGCATAGGAAACCTGGCTTTTGCATCTGGAGGCAGGCCCATCCTGCAAGCACGTAGCAAGGGCACAGTGAGCTTGGCCCAGTGCTACCAGCACCAGAACACACCATCACTCCTACCCTCCACCCAGTGTGCTCAGAGTTGACCCAGGGCTCCTCCCAGTGCCAGCAGAATGGGTGAGCTGGAGGCCAACCAACACTGTACCCGTGCGGATAAGTACTGGGTAGATCTGGAGGTGGTAAAGCTGAGGTCCCCCATAGAGTCACAGAATGGTTTGGGTTGGAAGGAACCTTAAGATCATCCAGTTCCAACCCCCTGCCATGTGCAGGGACACCTCACCCTGAACCATGTCACCCAAGGCTCTGTCCAGCGTGGCCTTGAACTCTGCCATTGATGGAGCATTCACCGCTTCTTTGGGTCGGGAGTGCTGAGCCACGCGGATCAGCGCTGCTCAGCCTCACTGAGTGCCTGCAGGGCCCTTCTGCCCCACAAACTCCGTATTCTTCAGTGTTTTTTCCACTTTTGGGGTTCAGGCAGTGCAGAGTAGAACAGTGGTGCTGTCAGCCAAGGGCTGGCACGTGGGAAAGCTGGAGTTGTCTGATGAGCGGAGCAGCCTGCGGGTTCAGGGCTATGTCATCCATGCACATGGTATGAGTGTGTTCATGGGTAAGCCACCGCAGCCTTCCCCCCTCCTGTGTATTTATCATTGGAGTAGGAACATATGCGCAAACCCATTCCTCAACGTGCGCAAGATAAAAATAGCTCTCCCACGAGTGCTGGCATGGTCCCATGTCAAAATTAGATAAAAATAGATTTTATAGTAAATTTTGCAGAGCAAAACTTATGTTTTTCTCTACGCAATGAAAAATTTTCTCTAAAGGTAGTCCCTAACTGACATGACTGTCAGTTAAACCAGCAGCATTTGAGTTGTATCCATCTGGGTGGGTATGATGCTTCTGAACATAAGCCCTGCCTGCAGGTGTTTAAAAACCCCAGTACATGCAAGTGCTGTTCATTAATCTTCAATACAAGAAGTTGTGTAAATTGAACATCAGGAGTGTTTAGGTGCAGTTAAGTTCTCCAGACAAGCAAACACAAGCCATATGAGCATGAAGGGGGATGGACCATCAGATGCTCTGGGTTTTTTTCTGGCTTTGAGTATCTCTTTTAATGTTTTCTGTGCGTTGGGTGTTTCCTGGCGTGGTTGTGTGCAATCGCTTACAACTAAAAAGGATCTTCTCCACAAGTTTAAATGCAAATTATTTACTTTTCTAAAGGGTTTTCAGTGGCTCCTCTGCTTTATTTCTGTTTCTTAGGAATGGTCAAGATGAAAAGCCTGCTTAGGGTTTTCATTATTGCCTAAATTTAGGCTCCATGTCAGGTATGTAGTTTGTAGTAGGGGTTTTAAAAGTAGGAGGCTTTGAGCCCCTCTTGACACTTGAGGTTTGGATGTGGGAACACGAACTGAAAAATCCTACTTCCAAGCACATTATTATATTTAGTATTACATTTAGCCTCTTAGGATTATCCTGGAGTGTCTGTGGTCAGGTTGGTTCCTCCCAGTGTGCACAACCAGGGGTCTTAATACTTTAGAAATCGTCATTAGTCATTGCTCTCTATCTTAAGACCTCTAAATATATTGCAGAAGCAGCTTTTAGGTAGAATCCTTAATGCACAGCCTGATTTTCAAGATCAGCCATTCAAAATCTGTCTAAATTTCAGTGTGGATTTCTGAAATGCTTTTTGTAGGCTTAAATCCTTATCCAGGCAGGTTATATTTCATTACCTGGCGTGGGAATGGCTGGCGGGGCTTGAGGTGGCTGCAAGCCCTGTGTGGGCTCTGGGGGCTCGCAGTGGCATTTACTGGTGTATTGCAGAGCACACGCTTTTATTCTGGTCATGCAGTGCTGGGGATCTGTTATAAATCATCACATGCTTGATGCTACTCCTTCCAGACTAAAGCAGAAAGAGACCTGGTGAGTGTTGCTGGTTCCTGGTTCTGTGAGGAGCTGGGGGATGTACAGGTCTTTGTAGCTTTCTGCATTAGTGAAACAGGAAGTCCAAAGTGTATTTTTAGGTGGTTTTTTTTTCCTTTCATATTTTTCCAGCTGTAGGAAGCTGAGGAATGGTTTCTTTTTCCTGACTGGGGGCTAATGAAAGCGGTTTTCAAGGGAATCCAAAGAGAGCATGGTGCCTTACCTAGTCTACATTTACAAATCTACTGTTTTAACCCAAATAATAAGGTTGTTTGGCTTTTATCTTTTAGGTTTTTGGAATCGCCAAGAAGCCTCATGCTTTTTACTAAGGGTGCATCAACAGTTAGTTCATAGTGGCCCAATTGGAGCCAGGTACAAGCTGAGGTATCTGTTACAGATGGCTTTGAGCTGTTCGTTCAAGTCATCTGTTGACCCATGGGACCCCAGCAATCAAATAACTTTTTGTGCAAGCACATAGGTATCGTTTGTTGTCTTCTATAACTGTTTGACAAATGTTTCTTTCAAGAAGTGAAAACTATTCCGTACTGTGTAACTCTAAAATGCAGACCCAGGACTCCCATGGTTTTAGTGCCAAGCTGTGATTCGGCATTAAAGTGGGATTCCTGGTGTGAAAGGAGGCTTTTCAAAATAGGTACCTGGTCATACATATAACAGGAGTGGTTTTAAGTGCCTATGTCAAATATTACTGTTTAAAATTGGATTTGCAACAGTGTAAACTCTGAGAGAAGAATACGAGGCATTAGTGGTGTGTTAACATGTGCTGCTTGAAACGGCAACTTGCAGCTGATATTTGTCACTGAAGATCCATGTGCTGCTTCTAGGGTTTATCCAAGTGACAAAACTGAAAAATGCAGGGTTTATGAGAAAAGGATTTTTCAGTTCAGGAACTGGAAAATGAAAGGGAGGATGGTTTTAATCCAAATTAAGTTGATTTGCTACGCTTTCTGTGTGTTTTCACCATGAGGAAGCAAAAACCTGTGTGTAGTGGTGAATGTCATACTTTTTTCATCCCGAAACAAAACTGTTGGTTCTGTTACGGGCTTCCTCAAGAAGCAAAGCTCAGACCCAAGTATTTATTTAAAATAACTGATTATGGTAGAGCCTTGATAAGATGTCCCCTGCCATCTGGGTAGGACCAAGCTGTGCGCTGGCAGAAAATCATAGAATGATTTAGATTGGAAAGGACCTTAAGATCATCCAGTTCCAACCCCTTGGGTGGAACAGCATCCTTGGGGCGGATGCTGTGGTGTGTGCAGAGTTAGTGCCAGCCTGGCTTCCCTCTGCATCGTCTTTCCCAGTGGAAGATATTGGTGAATTCAGGACTAATGTGTGAATTGTTTTGAATTGACAAAACCTGCATTTTTGAGCTATTTGCCCAGGTTTATGCTCGATCACTAGTAATTGCTATACAAGCTGTTCCCACTGTCTCTTGCCAATGTGCTTGAATCCTGACTTGGAAGCCGAGGTGCAAGTTTGTTTGCTTTGTACAGTTGCAGCTCTTGGTCTCTATGCTAAGGCTGCTAATTGAAATGGGGGTTGATGGACCAGCTGTCTGGCTGTGAATGGCTCCTCAGTGCACCTCCCAGACAACACTCATTTAAACAGCAATCGGATAATAACATCTATTGGGAGTCAATAGAAGTTCCTTGAGTTATTTCTTTCCCATTTTATCCCCCTCTTTCTTCCCCTCCCACAGCAGTTCTCTATCCCACTTACCTAATTTTGTGTCAAACAGCAATATATATGGGTTTTTATCCTTTGAATTCTGCTCAGCTCTCTTGTCGTCCCTGTGTTGAATTCTCTGGTGGGTTTGGTCTGGTTCTTGCTTCATTCATCACTTCTGGCGTTTCCCAGCAGTGATGGTCCCACACCCAGCATCCCTCTTTGTATCTCTCTGATCTTCCCCTTCCTCCTGTTACACTTTTAAATCTGTTGCTTTGCTTAATCTCATTGTGGAAGTACTTTCATCTTCTCAGTTTGCCATTCAGATGTTGTGCATGGGGAGCACAATGGAATAGAGCACAATATTTTCTTTTTGGTAGAGTACTCGGAAAAACAAAGATGAGAAAATAAATAGAAGGCAGCAGCACGAGGATATTGTGTCTGCTGAGCTGAAAAGAGTGCGTCAGTGCAGTGCACAAACCCACGTGTTGGTGATGGTGGGGAGAGAACATTCTGCCTAAAGGCAAATGAGCTGCAACAACTGCATTTCTTACACCTTCTTTAGAGTGTCTGACCCGCGTCGCTCCTACACATACCTGGACACAGCTATTTGATCTTTTCAGCTATGATTTTTTTTTTATTACAAACCCCATTCTTCCCATTTTAATAGGATACATAAAATCATTGCTGCAGTCAGTACAGCAAAAACCCCCCACATTTCATTTGCTGAGATCAGGGCTTTTTGTTCTTTTTTTGGAGGTGCCAAATCTGTTCATCCTCCCTGGAACTAGATAACAGCATCAGAAACACTGTGTAACACTTCTCGTGGGAATCCAGGGAAGACCTAAATCTGTAGTTCTTTCAATTTAAAGTAATGTTAAATAGTGGAACTGCAAAGAGAAGCTTTTGAAAATACCCTGCTTTGGAGCACCTGCCATTTGTAAGCAATTTTAGATGATGGTTGGCTGGAGACAGAGCAACAAAAGCATGGCAGATACGTGGCTGCTGTCTGCTCAACAGCAGCAAGCATCTTGGTGAAGTCCTCCTGATTGGAATTGCCTAGTTGGTGGTGGGATTTGTTCAAGAGAGGAAGTGAGTGGATGGGAGTTACTGGATGAAAGGGATGCGGATGAGAGATGCTTTAGAAATCCAAAAGGGGTATTTGTAAAACACCTTTTCAGTCTTTTGCTGCCTGTGAAGTCATTTAGATTCACTTAACAGCTGTGAAAATACACGTCTGGTGTGATTTCAGAGCCTGCAGATGTGTAGGGGATAGCATCAAGATGTGCCTCTTAGGCAGATTTTCATTTGGGAATAAGCCGTGGTCAGGTTTTACAGGGGGTTTTCTGTTGAGCTATCGGCAGACTGAAAAGCATCAAAGTGTCTGCACTCTGGGACAGCTTGGCTTAAAGATTCACTGGGGCATTTGCTTTAACTTAATCATAGGCTTAAATCCCTTGTCTTTTGTTGGGAGTTCAGCATAGGGGCATCCTTCAGTTATGGGTGCAAGTGCTCTTTTGATATTTACAGGAGATCTGTGACATAGACAGGACATGCAGTGATGGAGTAAACCTTGTGTTTGCTGTGTGTGCTGCCAGCTTCCTGCAAGGGGAATTTATGATGTTTTAGGGAAAACTGGTGCATCAGAAGCAAGAGTTGCAGCTGTGAACCTGCTTTTAGTTTACTCATTCTGCCCTGTTTTAGCATCAGTTGTGAGTGAGGAAAATCCAATGGATCTTGAAAATGCTGCAATTCTACCCAGGTTCGCATCTCTCCTGGCTCTGGTCGCTGTAGATGGTGTTCACGTTTATACATTGATCGCCTTTGCACAGATGTGTGGTGAATAAGCATGGAAGTGTCTGCTTTCACTGGCTCTGAGCAAGCTTCATTCATTTCCCGTGTGTCTTCCGATGGAATGAGACACAGCCCTTTACCTGCTCACTCTGATTTATTTTGCAGACCTCTCTTAAATCCCTGGCTCTTGTGACTGGTTTTGGGGCTGGGGCTCAAAGGAACCCCTCTCATGTGGATGTGGAGTCTTAAGGTGGTGATAGATGGTTATCAAAGGAGATCTGGGAATAAACAAATCAGGCTTTTGTAGGGACTTCAGGGCCTGATAGGTCTGCCATGGTAGTCTGGACACATGGCAAAGGGTTATCCTTTTTCCTTCTTTAATTTTTAATTTAATGCAGAGATTTATATAGATGTTATTCTCATTTTCCACTAATGCATCATCTACACCAGGTCCATTGTCTGTGCCCAGCCTGACGGATACATTGATGTGTCTAGAATTTTCTTACACTGCCACATTAAAGTGCTAGTTTCAGTCTGGAGCTGTGGAGTTCAGTAGAATTACACCCAAGGCACATTGGCCTTGTACTAGAGGAGGGATGAAGAAACACATTGGCTTGAGCAACAGTGAGCATCCAGATGTGTGTTTTTCTGTACCATGGCAGTGCTCTGGCTTCACATAGGGCATCACCACTGGTTTGCTGAGAGTCAAAGGTTGGTGCATTGGTGATGGGGGCTCACACTGCTTGGGACGTCTTGCTGGGAATAAGGAGACAATGCTGAGGCTTTGTAGAGAAAAGGTGTTAATTTACGGTGGGAACCTGCAGTGGGATGGCCATGGGGAGGCGGACAGCGTGGTGGGATGGGAATGCAGTGGTACCCCCTGATTCCACCTGACCACTGGAGTCACCACCCACTGCGTCAGTTGGTTTAGGGTTGGGTTGGAGATGCGGGAAGATGCCTGCAGCTGTCAGTGGGTCTGGTTCAGCCCTACAGCAGTGCAATGAAGCTCTGCAGGATCTGGTTCCATGTGATTCAATGAGCGCCTTCTCCCATGCTCTTGCTGAAGAGGATGGTGTGTAGGGTAAAAGTTACTGGTGGAGGAAGACCTCTGGTGTTTGAAGCAGTGTTTGAGGGGTTAAAAGCACTTAGGGAATACTTGGAAGGTTTGCTTCGAGAGAGTTTTACTAGTTATTTATCCGCTTATTTATATGGGTTTGGAATTGCATTTGCTATAAAACAAAGCCTTAGTCCTGTCACTGCCTCAAGCCATAAATGTCAGAAGTGCATGGCAAACCCCCTTTGCAAGGAAAAGGCTTTGTTTCTTGGCATGTTGCAGGTGGAAATTGCTTTCATTTTTCCCATCACCTTCCATGCCAGGATGTGTCTGCAGGGATGCTGTGCTGCCTCGATGGCAGCAGGCAAGGAGGCTGTGGGTTTGGCTGCTTGACCCAACCCTGATCCTCCTTACCAGCTTTATTATCATTTCAGATCCCCTGTTCAGTCATCTACTCCTTACGCAGAGGAATAGGTTTGGCCCGTTGCTGGGGGGGCTCATACTAACAGATCAGACAGGATTGGTCCCAGTGAGAAGTATGATTGAGCTGTGCTTCAGTGCCACCCTCACTCTTTGCTTCTTGAGCTCTTCCCAGTCCCGTATAATGGATTTGGGTGTTTATCTTGGTGTGGCAGATGGTGACTATTCACATGCTGTGATATGATGGGGTGGGTTGGTCCCAGCTGATTACAGCAGCATCCTTGTTGGGTGCCTGAGCTCTGGGAAGGGTATGTGTGCAGCACCCTTTCAAGTTGCTGTGCTAGAAATAGTAGTATTTATGGCTCGCAGTAGACTTGAGGTGATCAAGCCATGTACATCTGACTTCAGCCTGTGGTTTGTACCAATTACATGCCTGAACCTTTTCGTCTTTTCTTACGTCTTCCTTCCACATTAAATAGTGAATTTTTCACTGTGATTTCAAGGAAAATACAACTCCTTGTGACTGCTGTTTCTCTCCTGTAGATTATTCATACAATAGAAAGTTAGAGGTTGGGGAGGTTTAGTTCACTGTGTTAGCAACGAGGCAGGATTTTGTGAAACCCAAGTCATCTGCAGAAAGAAAGGCTTTGAGCACAGCAGAGTTGTATTTATTAGTGTTAGGAGATAATCATGGTAGCTTCTCTTTGCCATGCAGCGTTTGGTGAAATGCAGTCCCTGTCCCTCAGTTCCTGGCATGCCCAGTAAGGAGCACAGAGGAGCTGCCCTGGGCTCTGAGACTTTCCTGGTCAGTGTTTCTGCACCATAAATATTGCTAATTGCTACTCCTCATCGTTGCTCATTGGCTGCTGCTGTAGTATCAGTCCTCATTCAGAGGCTTCTGAGGGCAGAGAGAATGTGCTAAGGGTGGAAAGCCCCCGTGTTCAGAAGCACTGAAGCACGCTGCACAGCATGTTTTACCTGAATACATGTGTCCGCTACATGCCTTTCAATTGTATGTTGTGCCTTGCCCTTTTCATTCACTTCTCTGCCTTACAGACATGGATTTCGGTGCGTTTGCAGAAGCAGTCAGCATCTGCACCAGCACCTGGGGAGCCATCCCATGAGTTGGGGTTATGTGCTGGTTACCTGACAGGCATTCTTATTCCCAGCTCTGCTGTCCTTGATGTCCTAAAAGTAATGTAAGCAATGTAGTCCTATTTTGGGGTGTGCTTTGTTGTGGGGTTTTCCTCTCTTGTTTGTCAGGGTTTGTCTGTCATGTTTAAATATACGAATGTTTATAGTCTCTCCCTTTTCAGTATAGATAGGTGCCCTGGCTGTAAGGTAGGGGAAAGCATCTCTCAGCCTTCTTTATGGCTCTAGTTTAAAGAGATTGCACACATGAACAAGTTATTCTGTCCTAGTGCATCCTGATGCCATACATTAAGTTTGAACCTGCATCTTGGGTGTGATTCATCTTTCCTACCTTATTCCTGGCTAAAAGCAGTTGTTTGCAGTGAGCTGTGTAGGATTTTGCTGTGGTCGTTTACAGAAGAGGGGCTCTCCGAAAGGGTGACTCACCTGAAGGTTGTTGACCTCATTTGGAGCAGCATAAATCTCCTTGGAAGTCCTTGTAAAGTTTGGATTTGCATTTAATATTTAACCTTGAGTAAATATAGAGTTAGTTTCTCTCTTTGCTGTGAAGCATTTGGTGCAATACCTGTGTAGATACAGGCATTTCTCTTGAACTAAAGGGAGCCTTGGCTAAACTTAGACCAGCCAAGTAGTGATGGATGGTGAAAATGAGACCGATTCTATCTGGTTTCCCGGTATGATTTATGGCTAGGCCAACTGCTAAGCTAAAAGCAAGTCATTTGATGATTATTGCTCAGTGCGTTTTTACACTAATGCATATGAAGTAGAAGTCAGACAGCAAATAATGAACTCTAAAACATCCAGTAATGGCAGGTTTTCCAGGTTTTTTCAGTATTTGGAAGTGGAAGGTGCTATAATGCAAATTCAGTACCTTTCTGAAATCATTAAAGCTGTACAGTGAAAGATTGATCTAGATGATGGAGCCCGAGCCTTAACTATGTCCTCAGAAGGAGCTGGCTTAAACACAACCAGCAACACAATTAATCTTGTGCGCTGGTTTAACTAGTGAGCAGCTAGTTGCCACATCAGCCTTTTGGAGCAGTTGCTGGGAGGACACAGGCTAGCAAAGCTGGCAGGAGGGCTTTGTTTCTTTTTTCCTTTAAACTCCTATCTAAACATCAGTCTAAACTCGAAAGCGTTGGTTTGCTTAAGGTCTGACTCTGCAGCTGTGGACTTAGTGTGGATTCTGGATGCGAAGGGAACATCTGCTCTGAAAGTATTTATAATGCTCTTTTTTTCCTGGTTTTGTCCATTTGTGCAGACCAGCCCGTTCTGCTGAGCCAGCTCCACTGTGCTGGGACTTATCATCCAGTTAGCCCTGCGGACAATGCCAGGCCAAAGTCACATATTCTAGTCTTTATCCGCTCCTTTAAGCTGTTTGATTCTTTGCTTATCGGTAACAATTGCTCACATGCCAAAAGCACAGACAGCGCCTGGTTCCTCAGACTGTGCTTCCTCTTGATGACCCAGCAGGTAGACTCCAATTGCTACATCAGTGGTTTTGTCTCACATGTCTTTGTAGTCTGTTCTTTTCAACAGTGGAGAGCAGAGCAATGGACGGGGCTAAATATGCCCTGATAAGCAGGGTACTTCTAATCCTCCCAAACTGCTTCTGCAGCTTTTTCTTGATCAGTTATTATACATCGGCTTTATTACAGTCGCTGCTTTTCAAGGTGCACCGCGGCCAGCAGAAAGAGCCGGATGCAAGTCCTGCTGTTGCACTTCTTAATATAGCACCCTCTGAAATGTGCTGGAAGGGCTGTCGTTCCCCATCTGCGCCATCGCCTGGTTTTTAGCTGTCTCATCAAAAGCCTGTTCCTGAGATGTGCTGAGCGCTCCCCAGGGCTCTGTGGAGCTCCCCTGGTGCTGTCACACGTGGTGACACTGCGGGCCCCACGGGGCTAAAGCTTGTTGGAAAAATCAACCTGTGAAGTGCTGACATGGGCTGTTGCCGCTAACAGCTTGTGTTGATCCAGACATCCAGGCTGGGTCCTCCGGACGCTTTAGAGGGGTAAGGAGCTGTCAGATCGGTGTTTCAGAGGAACAGGGTCAGATTTCAAGCAGAGGTTTTAAGAAGATTAGGAATGACACATTGGATCTGTTACATCCCCAGCAGGGACAGCAGGAGGCGTTGCTTAGGACCAAACCTGGCTGCTTCCCGAAGTTCATTTACTGTAGAAAGTGTTGGTTTTCTCCAGTCAAGATATTAAAGGGGAAGAATGCTATGGCTAGCTGTCCTCATCCTAGGGGTTTTCCAGGGGCCTTGGCACCCCAGAATGTAATAATAAATTAGCTGAGTGCTTTTGAGGATGGACCAGCTCCATCAGGAAGCATGGAGCAGGCACTGATGCAAGTCAGTTCTCATACTGTTACTCCAGACTGCAGCCCCACCACCCTTTCCGTCTCAAGGTGAAGGCAAAGCTGGGCTGCAGCAAAACCTCCTGGCGGGACCATCACCTCTGAAGCTGTGTTGCTGCTCCAGGTTTATCAGTGGTGGCACGTTAGGCACAGATCAGTCTGAATCCAAATGTCCTTTTGGGTTTGCACAGATGTTTAGGCCAGTTGTTGCCTACCCCCATGTCTCACTTTATGCTCAGGTTTATCAGCTGCAGAGGCCACTTCTGAATTCCTGTCCCTTGGGGTGGCTTCAGACCCATTGCTGCTTTTCTGGTAGTGAATGTGCATGGAACTGTGCTGTGGCCCTGTTGCAGATCAAATGCTGGATGTCACTGTCATCTTGCTGATCCCCTCATTGCAGCGCTGGAGGCTTTGCCTGAGCTTAAGAGGTGGTTGTGAGTAGCTTCAGCCCTCAGTAACAACAAAACAAAGGTGAAAGGTACCAAGGATGGAGAAGAAGGTAGTGGAGAAGTAGCTGAGCTGGTTGCTCGGGACCTAATCATCGATGTCTTCCTGCTGTGTAGGTGATCTCATTGCCAGATGCCCCATGAATTAAGGGTTGTCACCCACCCTCAGCGCATAGATGTACTGCCCTGTGCTCTTCCAGCAGGGAATTGTTTATAATGGGGCAATGAATCCTGCGGTGGCAGCTTGTGTGGAGTTATTTATGGGAAGGAGGGGGTCCCACAGCAGTTCTAATTTCATGCATGAGTAGTTCCTGTGTGTCCCTGACATGTTTTGTTCCCCCACGCCTGGGCCTTGCCTGATGTAGAGGGATGCTCACGGGTGTCAGCAGTGTTGGAGTCAGAGCCACTCACATCTCACCTGGTTTCCCTGGCCATAAACTACACTGAAATGCAATTATTATCCAGGAGCCCTCCAGGAGTGCCTTTTAACTGAAGTCAAGTGTAGAGTTATTAGCAGAAGTTGAGGGAGCTGTTACGCAGCTCTGCTTGAAGCCAAGGGGAACTAAAAAGATGGAAGAGAGAGAAACTGAAGACATGGGAAAGATGGAGGTAGGGCGAGATAATAGTGTAATAATGTTCCTGATAAGTGCATAAATAAATCCCCCCCCCATCCTGGCTGGCTGTGCAGCTGCAGTCAGTCACTGGTGCCTGACCTCGGTTGATCCCTGTGCCCAAGCTGTGTCTGTGGCCGGTTGGCAGCCAGAGTGTCACATCTATGCCCCAGACTCTTCCCGCTGGCAGCACTCATGGCAGCAGCCCTGCTCTCCCAGACAAGCTTCCTTTCTGCCTTGCTGTTGATGTAACTCGGCTGGGCTGCCCTGGATTTCACTGAGGATGGAGGGGGAAGGAGGAGGGAGGCTTGCCTCAAGTGCCGAGTTCTTCTCTCCAAACCCCACATGGCATAAAAGGGTAGGGATTTAAATGGCATCAGCAATACACAGCTGTGGCACAGCCACCTTTAGGCTGGGGACTGTGTCCACTTACTGCTGCACGCGGCTTGTCTTGGTCCATGGGTGCTGGAACCGTGGAGGATGGAGCGAAATGTGAGTTCAGGGTGTTTTGGGGCGGCAGAGCTTTGCTTGCTCCTATGGGAAGAACGGAATTTACCAGGAAACAGTGGATTTTAAAAGCACTTGTCGGATGGAGCTTTGCTTTTCCAGAGCAGCACACAGCTGCTAAATGCTGGTATGTTGGGGTGCTGCTCCTTGGATGCCATGGGTCTTAGGGAAGCTGTGGGAAGCTGCCGTAGTCAATCACAGGCTCATGCTGCTGGGGAAGGCGGATGTCTCATTTTCCCCCCTCTCTCCTAGCAGTACTCTCTGCTATTGCTTTTGGCTCCAATCTTTCCACCCATCCACCCACCGGCCTTTTATTCACCAAAGGGTGCAGAAGAATTTGCAGCAAAAATAAATGGATTTATTTTCACCCACCATCGCCGCCGGCTGCGTGGGGGGAGCTGTGCAGCTTATGACAGGGGAGAAGAGCAGGAGGGGAGGACTGCAAGCACAGGCAGGGAATTGCATGGCCTTGGGCAGGAGCGGTGGGTGCTTTGGGTGCAGGATGAGCAGCCAGCGTGGTGGCAGTGCTCTGGGGAAGTCATGAGGGTGTATGGAGCCTGAGGGCAGCCTGTGCTGCAGGAGAGGGGTGGGTGGATTAGAAGGATGCTCTCTTTTGGTCCTCAAAAGCTGGAAATCAGCCTTAAATTTAGAGCAGAAAGACACTGCCATCATGTGTGCTTTCAGGCCCTGGGTGCCATCAGCTGAGAAAGCTGTGACTTGCTGTGAGGCATGAACAACCCCAAATCATCTTCCTTGTTACGCGCATCACAGCCATCTTGTGCCTTTTCCATGGATGTATGCATTCCTGCTACTTTTCCCATAGAATGGTTTGGGTTGGAAGAGGCCTTTAAAGGTAGTGAGTTCCAACCACCCTGCCATGGACAGGGGCATCTTTCAATGGACCAGGTTGCTCAAAATCCTGTTCAGCCTGACCTTGAGCACTTCCAGAGATGGGGCACCCACAGCCTCTTTGGGAAACCTGTGCCAGTCTCTCACCCCCTCACTGTAGAGTATTTCTTCCTTCATTATCTTCTACCTCTCGAGTTCCTGCAGTTGAGGCTCTGCATGGTGAGGCTGTGGGAGTGGAGATGGCTAAGCCAGGCAGAGGTGGGCTTCCCATGGCTGCTTCTGCTATGCCTTTGCCTTTTGGCAGCCTGGAGGGGCTGGATTGGATCAGGAGAACAGGGGACAGTGCCAAAGTGTTTGGCTGGAAACAGCTAATGCCTCCTATGGGTACCTCCGGCGCTCCAGAGCGGCGCTGAAGGGGCAGCTGTAGTTAATGCAAGATGTCCATGAAGAACAGACCTCAGGGTGAGATGAAAGGGCTTTGGATGACCATAGCAATGAGTTTGCAGGGGACCTCAGAAGATGGAGGCGGGTGGAAGTGAAGGCAGAGATCCTGCCACGAGATGAGCATGTGAAGGGCAGGGAGCGTTGTAGCCGCTGAGGTTTGTGTTTATCTTTGCAGCAGTGATTATTTTCAGATAGTGGTGTGAGAGAGTAAAACGTCAGCCCCTGCTATTAATAGTGCTGCAAACAAGGCTCCTGCTGCTGCTGACAGGTGAGATGAAGTTAATTTAGGTATGAGAGTGCACAAACAAGACGGGCTCTGGGTCAGCCCAGAAAAGATGGGGAAGAGACCCCTGCAGCAATGAGGAGGGGCAGCGTGGGGTGGTTTTCCCAGGGTGCTTCTGCCCCTCTCCATAGTAAGCACTGCTGGGTATGGCGAGGAGCTGCTGGGATTGCTGAAACATGTTGGTTGAAAGCAAACTGAAGACCTTCAGGGTTCCTGCTCTGAAATGGGAAAGTTTTCCCAGAGGGGAGAGGGTCTTAACCCAAAGCAGCACATGATGGGAGCCCAAAACAGCTTTCGGTAGCAAATCCCCATCTGAATGGGATGCAGCTCCCCAGAGGAGGGATTTTACAATCCCATGGGTGAAAGCTTCTCCTGGGCTTATTTGTCACCTTTTGAAACTCGAGGTGCCTTTATTAGGCTGAAGGATGTGCTGGTGATGCTCAGGTCAGACACAAGGTGGGCAGCGGGGTGAAAGTCTTGGGGATTGATGGTGCTGGTGTAAACAAGAGCCGAGCACAGCTCGCATTGTTTGAGCAGATGTGTCCTGTCTGCCGCTAATTATAAGCATTTGCGTGCACAACACACTGGGAGATGTGCCAGATACTGTTTCTTTTCACATTGAACTCAAAATCATTATAATTAAGCCTTAAAGTTGTAAGTAAAAACTAACAAGGAGTGTGGGTTTACTGTCATGCTGCTAGCAACCTGGCTGGTACCCACTAGGATGGATGGGTGTGAGGGCGCAGGCTCTGTCGTGGAGGGTGGTTGGAGGGGTGAGAAGGGCCTGTGGGCTCTGCTGTGGTGGGCACATCCAGGTTTGGGTTTTACATAGGCAAAAGACCCAAAGATAGTAGAAACGTGCCATTTTGCAACTGTGGGAAGCGTTGCTGAGAGAGCGTTAGCAGCCTCTTGGGCTTGGTAGGCAGAGAGGAGAGGTGCTTGCTAAGAAGGGAATAATCAGGAATAGAAACAGGAAGCATGCAGAGAAGCAATTCCATAACCTCAGGCCAAGAGGAGTTTGAGGAACGCAAGAGAGACTTGCTGAGAAGCAGCTCCGGGAGCCACTGCCATGCACAGGGCTGGGTGACAGGGATGCGGTGGCAGTGACATCCATTGATGGCTGTGTTGTGGTGCTTCTGGGGGCTGCCTCTTGACTGGGGGGGTGATGGACACAGCATTCTGTGTCCCAGGGGAGCATCCCACCTCTGATCCTCAAACATGGGGGTACACGTGGACACTCTTTTGGACTACCCTACAGGAGCTGAAATTGGTGGCCGTGCATGTAGGGATGAGGATCATTGTGGCCCTTATTTTGTGGTGTGTTTGCCATGCAGCCAGGTGAATGGGCTGGGGTTGTGTTGGGCAGATCCGCCACATAGAATCATAGAATGGTTTGGGCTGGAAAGGACCTTAAGATCATCCAGTTCCAACCCCGTGCCATGGGCAGGGATGCCTCACACTAGGTTTTGTCCAAGGCTCTGTACAACCTGGCCTTGGGCAACCCCTTCTAGTGCCTCACCACCCTCACAGTAAAGAATTTCTTCCTTATATCCAACCTGAACTTCCCCTGTTTAAGTTTAAACCCATCACCCCTTGTTCTATCACTGCAGTCCTAATGAAGAATCCCTCTCCAGCATCCTTGTAGCCCCCCTCAGACACTTCAGGGCTGCTCTGAGTTCACCACACGCTGAGCAGTTTAAAGCAGCTCTGGGGCAGCGAGAGACCATCTCTCAGCCCTGTGATTTGTATTCGCAGGGAAGGTGACTGCTGGGTTTCAGCTCTTTAAGGTCTTCGTCTGGGGTTGTGTGTGAATAAATGGTGTTTGGAGATGCAGGTGACTGCAGGGAACAAGCCGCACTGTCACTGTGGCAGCGGAGGAGACAACTGCTCCTGATAAATGGGTCAAGATGGGTCCCGGGGTTTTAAAAATTAGCTGTTGACCTAGATAGCGGCAGCGGGATGACTTGCAGTGGGAGCAGAAGTGAGCGTTGCTGGAGCTGCGCTTCGCTCTGAGCCTGGTGTGCTGAGCTGAACCTGGGCTGGGTCCCTGCGCTTCCTCTGTGCCAGGCTTTTCCTTGGCAGCTGGGCTGTGCCGTGGGGAAGGGGGGGAGACCTCAGCCATCTCTCTCTGGTGGCTTCACTGAGCTGCAAGGGGTGTTTGTCCTGCAGGCGGCAGCCGGGGAGGCACCGCCTGCCACCCTGTGCTTTGCTGTCCTCTAACAGAGGGCTCTGAGTTGCCTCTGCCCCTCATTTGCAGGGGGAGCAGTGCTGTGCACCCCTGAGCACCCACCTCGGCTGTTCAGTGCCAGTCCTTATGGACATGTGCCATGCCATGCATGGGGAGGTTGGCAGGATTGATGCTAAAGATAGAGCCCAAGTCAGGTTTTCTTCTCCTTAGCACTGGGAAGAAGGCCAATGCCTGGGGCAGGTTGCCGTGTGCCAGGGTTTCCCCTGTGATGGGGTCCTCTTCCTCTGGATGAAGCCGTGTTTCTCCTGAGCACTGGAAGTCAGCACTTTCCTTCCCAGTGACAGACCTGTCCATGCCCCTTGTTAGCTGCAGTTACTGAATAACAGCTTTCTTGGGTGTTAATTAAGCAATACCCAAACTAAGGCTGTAGTCGCCCTGTGCAGACGTTGGTGTTTTCAGTTCAATTGAAGACACTTTTCCTTCACCAGGACTTGCTGTAAAGGTCTTTACTTAAGACCTGAGTAATTCATTACTTGAATTTCGTTTGAGTCCCCTTGCTGATGGAGCCAAGTGCTACTGCAGTAGTTCACAGTTACAGCAGCTTCCAGTGGCATTGCCCAATACAAGCAGTGGGATGGAATGGCATCAGTGCTTCTCTCCAGCAAGGTCCAGTTTTATTTGAGCTTCATAACTGGGGCTGTGGTTGGAGTGCTTGAGACCCTGGGGTACTTGCCCTGCGCCCAGCTGGATGCCCTTCAAGTTGCTGGGCTTTGATTAGGCTGGGTTTTGCTTTGGCTGCTTGAATGCATCATTTGGTCTACCAAGCCTTCAGCCCCATGGCAGAGCAGCAGTGCTGACCCCCCTGCACACTGAAAGTGCAGCCTCTTGGTTAAGCCATGTTCCTGGAGCATTGTGTCTGCTGACCAGTGCTGGGGCACAATTAAGGACAGGCTGGTTTTGCTCACTGGCTAAACCCTACATGGTTTTGGTCTGAGTTGCTTGAGCACCATGTTTCCAGCTCTTGAGATGCTCTTGCCTGACGCTCTCCAGCAGAAGAGTAGCAGCGGCAAAGCAAAGGGGACCTGGCCGCAAGCCTCCCAACCTGTGGGGGGAAGAAGGGGTGGGTGAGTGAGCCTGATCTTGCACAGGAGATGCTCTTTCTGGGTGTGTGTGTAGTGTTTTCCCTCGTTAGTGTGCTGCTGGCCATCATCAGTTACCCATCATGTGCCACTGTAAGCTGAGGATCACTGCCCATCTGTACTTCATAAAGCTGGGACCCTAGGAATCTTCTTTTGGTTTGTAGTGACTTTCCTGTGCATTTTCTTTGGGAAAACAGCATTCCCTTCACAGCATCAAGGGAAAAGAAAGTTTGGTTCTTCTATACAGAGGTCATTAGTTCCCCCATGGGTGATTTCTGACCCCAAGCCCACCTCCCATCACTGTGATTGTCAGCGGGTGCTTTACCTGCCTTCCCCATCCAGGGTAGCCAGTGGCTACATTTGCTGCTTTATCTCCTGCAGGCTCCTGCTTCTGGGTCGCCGTCCTGGACGGCAACGTGGTGGGGATCGTGGCAGCGCGGGGCAACGAGGAGGACAACACGGTGGAGCTGCGCCGCATGTCCGTCGACTCCAACTACCGAGGCAAAGGGATCGCCAAGGCCCTTGGCCGCAAAGTGCTGGAGTTTGCCATGCTCAACAACTACTCCTCTGTTGTGCTGGGAACCACGGCCGTGAAGATGGCAGCCCACAGGCTCTACGAGTCCTTGGGGTTCAAGCATGTGGGTGTTGTTGAACATTACGCCCTGCCAGGGATGACACGCTCCTTACTGGAGAGAATGTTTTTCCAGCTCCGCTACCACCGCTACCGCCTGCAGCTGCGGGAAGAATAGAAACCCCAACCAAAAATGAAACCAACAACATATTCATTTTCTTTTTCCTTCCTTCTCCCCCTTCAAAAAAATAATAAACCACCCTCCTCCTCCTCCTCCTCGTCACCCGATTTTGCCGGTTGTTGGGTTGAGTCTTTGTTTTCCCTCATGTCATCTCTTGGTTTGCTCCGTGCAGCTCGATGGCCCGGCCGAGCAGTGCTCCTTCCTCGCATGCTGCAGGTGGTGGTGCTGGAGTCCTGCGACGCGGCGGGGCAGAGCGGAGCGGAGCAGCGGCCTCTCCTCCCCAGGTACCTCCGGAAAGCACAGAAACTCAACTGCGAAACAGTTACCACTGCTCTGGTGTACATAGTCTCCTCCTCCCAATGTAAGATAACATAGCCACGCGTCCATGGTAGTGCAGAAAATATTACTTGAATGCAGTTTTCAGTATTTCGGGCACCAGTCAGTAGAATATGCATTTGTCTTACCATTAGTTACTGGTCAATAGATTCAGAGACAAGGTGAGGGGGGAACCAGATTCCCCCCCCTACCCTAACCCGCTTGCTCCAATGCATGAAGAGGAAAGCGCGTGCACGCACTCACACATCGCACTGCCACCACGGCACTGGTGTTGCACTTTTATTGGGATGTGCCTCATTCTGCCAAATTCCCGAGAGACCCTGGGTGCATCCGGTAACCACGACTCCGCTCCATTCCCCCGCTCCCCTTCTCCTTCCTAAGCCAGCGCAGACTGGGACCGGCTGAACTCTGAGCCCCATTGTACCATAGCGTGAAGTTAAGATCAAACCTAAGTATCTCCCGCGCTGTTCTGTAGCCACGCGTAACCTGCAGTCCTGGGCCAGGCTCCGCATGTGCGTTGGACTTTGCTGCCTTTTGGAGGTTGTTTTTTGTTTGGTTTTATTTCATTTTTAAGGGTTGTTGGGGTCTTTTTCTCCTTGATTTTCTTTTTTTTCAGTTGCTGTTATTATTTTTAGTTTTGGCTTTTGCTGAATGGTGTCATTGAGGCGTAATGGAGGCTGCAGTTCCTATGGCAACACATTTGCACATTAATGTGCGCACCAAATCTAACCACTTCAGAGAAGCAACGTGTGACAGATAATAGCGTTTTGGGGGATGCTGGGGGGTTGGGGGGGGGAGCATACTTACTATATTAACCAGCTGCTT